>BPLR01002849.1:0-32829 GCA_021605095.1 Caerostris extrusa
TTATAGCTATTGAAAAACAAATTGTAATGCGAGATGTAGAGACAATATTCTGCAGTGCCTTAACGCTCAAAAAAAAAAGAAAATTTTTATCTATTAAGTTTCTAGCAAATAATGAAATTACAAATTTGTTGATTGAGTTTTGGACGAGTACCTGATTGTTGTTAGTTATGAAAGCAATGATGAACTCATTCTTTCCCAATGTTTCCAGTAATAACATCATTGTAACCAACATAAGGATTCTTTTATATTAAATATTTATAAAGTATCACACAGAAATAATTATTTATATTCAATATTTTGTCTCATTTTTTATTTCATATGCCATCGCGTAATGTGGCATTTAGAAAATAACTTCTACCTATATTGCCTACAACTCCTTAGCTTGCAGTGAATATATTATATCAGGAAATTGTTAAATATTAGTTAATAACCAGTGTGATTCGCATAATTATGTTTTATTATCATTTTTTTATCCCTATTTGTTATAAAACGTGAGTCGTCTTATTGCTAAAACCCCATTTCTACAGCATACAAATAACTATGAACACATTCTCACTTAACCGGCAGTCATAAAGTGAAAATGTTTTAAAAAGCATTTAAATTTCGATAGGGAGTCCCACAGATTTCTAAAACAATACTTGCAAATGCAAATTCGACTTTCAGAAAATCCTCCTCCCGTTTAAAGAATCCAGTGAAACCAATTTAGCAAACCGTTTATCAACCACACCTCGCAATAAGCCCTTGCAAACGAAAAAGACGCGCCATGTCGCTCCGGATTATTCAATGTTTCGAGTGGGTGAAGAAGACGCTTTATCTCCCTGTTGCCGAGTGCTTATTAATTGGCGGAGTGAAGTTTCCCATTTGCCTGCGGCGAATGACTAATCCTTCGAGTCCTAATCCGGAGGAATTGTCACTGGGGAACAACAATTAACCCTGGAGCAGAAGGTTGCCCGGCTTAGGACAGGGATGGTCCCAATTAACTGTGATGGGACGTCGGCTGGCTAGTTTGGTGGGGATGATTGGGAGTTGGAGTCGAAGTTTGTCATTTGGTTTTGTGCTAATTATACTTCACTGTTTTTGTGTTAACTTTATCTCTCTATTTTTCGAAATATATGATTACTAGCAATGTGGTTCAAAACTTCTTATTCTAGATTGCATTAAAAAAAACTTACTAACACAGCTATGCAAGAAAAGATTGTATTTGTTTGATATCGAACGAATTAATAAATTCAATGTTTAGAAAGTAACATGAAATTGAAAATCTCAAAAGGATGACACTTATAGGCTTTTATTTAAAAACAGAAAAAATAATTTGAACTCGAAAATAACTGCAAAATAGAGGGGAAGGTCTCAGATGTAATCACCCTATAATCAACAATAATTATAGGTGGTTACATCTGGAGACCTTCCTCTATTTTGCCGTTATTTTCGAGTTCTGTTCTGTTTTTTCTGTTTCTGTTCTGTTTTTTCTGTTTATAATGGATGGGGCTAGGGACAGCTAATCAACAATCTGTTACTAGGTCGAAATCCCTATTATTTCCTTTTATGATGTTTACCTCCAATATCCCTCAAACGATCTCCTATGTACACCAGGTATCCCTACCACGTAGAGAATCGGATCATTAGGTTTAATAATGATAAATTCATCGATCGTGATCCAATTGAATTCATTATGGAAGCAGTTTTGCTATTGCTTTAACCAAGGTCTTAGTCCTAATCACACAATAAGAGGACTGACCAGTGACAATCAATCATTATCAGTTTCTAGATTTGTTAATATGCTTTCTAATCACGTTTCAAATTTTCCGATATTATTTTCACATATCCACCAAACGGTCCTACCTTTAGAGATACACATATCCCATAGAGAATCGCTGCATTGGGATTAAGATGATGATGCTGAAATCATATCCACCTGAGTCGGATTATGGAAGCAAGTTTGCCATAACTTTAACCGAGCGTTTAGACATAATGGCCCAATGAGATTAGTATAAGTGGGGTTAGTGACAAACCAATTAATCACTTACTAGGTTTCCTCCAATTACCCAATTTTTAAATGAATGTAAAACGTCTGCCTCTTTTTTTTTTTTTTTTCTTAAACCAGCAGGAATACTACTGCTTTATGTAGAAACTTCTGCATTAACGGGTAGAAGATGATGAAATCATGTCCACTTGAATCAGATTGTAGAAGCAGGGTTTTGTCATTTATTTAGCAAAGGCTGGACTCATGACTACTAAATTAATTTGGAAAGAGTATCCTCAGGTTTTTCTTCTAAGTATCTGTACTATGCTCCCCATCTCTACGAACTACTTTATGCTCAGCGTCTCTACAATAAATTTCTAGCTTATGGATTAATTATAGTGACATTAGTGGTTGGTTGACATTAGTGGTGGTCATGGTTGATAATATTAATCATGGTGAAATTCGATATCGAACCGAATGGTGACATTAGATTTCGTACAGTGATATTAGATTAATCATAGTGACATTAAGTGTTGATAGTGGTCATGGTTGACATTTTTAATCATGATGACATTATATTTCGAACTGAATGGTGGCATTAGTGATTAATAATGAATGGTGGCATTAGTGATTAATAATGGTCATGGTGACATTATATTTCAAATTGAATGGCGACATTAGGGGTTGATAGTGTTCATGGTAGATATTATTAATCATGGTGACATTAGATTTCGAACCGAATTCTCAAATTTATGATTCTTATTGTACTATAAACAACGAGCTTAGTACAAGAGTATTTAGAAAAATGTACACCTGAATACTATGGAATTTAGCCATACAGAACGATGTGTTCATTATATGCCGTTTATAAACCTGTAACATTTTAATTCATTGTCAATGGGTTATTTTTTTATGTCTTCATTAAGAACGGGGCAACAAAAATATTTTAGCCACACATTTAAATTTATCTGAACTAAAGAAATTAAATCCAATTTATTTTACATCTCAATGTTTATGTCGCGAACCTGCTAAAATTGTCAAATTAATATCTGATTTGTAAAACATATTTGCAAATCTGTATCTAATTCTGTCTAATTCTATCCGAATTCAATAGCATACATTTTAAACTCATCAATTTATTTGGAAATATAAGTCCTGCTTATAAATATTAATTCTAAAATATTTAAAATGAAAGCATGTCGCAAATCAATTCGATACTTTTTAGCGAAGAATTTGATCTTCTGAGAAAAGCTTACTTTCTTAAATTCCGAATGTTCCTGTAAATTCATGATAAAATTTATAACGAAAAAAAAAAAAAAGCCAAAGAAAATGTTTTTGATTTCGTGTGAAAAGATAGCAAAATAATATACTCCCACGCATGTGTAATATTGAAAAAATGCTTTTTTTAAATCATTCTTTGAATTCAGCAATGTCTTTTTATGCCCCACAAAAAGTAATAAATAAATGATCTTTAGATCTCATAAAGAAGGATAGAAAGAACCTGAAGGTTTATTGCGAAACCAAAAATAAAAACTATACTCAAACAGAAATTGAAACTGAGGCATTTTTTTCGTGCCTACACACAACACGAAACATTTTTAATACTTTTAAGTAAACGTGAATAAAAACTTGACTTTTTTTCAGCATCATTTCTCCTGTTTTTAGATCAAAGACCTCAGAATTCTAAATGAATGTTACTATTTATTATAAAAGGAAAAAAGGCGTTTCGCCCACTCACTATTTTTATACATTATGATTATTAAAAATTGCTATCACTGTACGACGAGTATGGTATTCATAATCCATGTAAAATAACATGATTCCCTTGGTGCATTGTTATTTCAGTACATTATTGCCCTTTAACCGAAATTTTCCACATCAGGATCTTCATTCAATGTATCTGAAATAGATTTTTTTGTAGCAAATATACTTCCGATTTGTCTTCAAATAATAAGCAACTTTTAATTATATGCTGGGTGATTATAATTAAAGTCCCACTTTCAAAATGTTGTATAAAAAGTTCAAATTTGAACTGAAGATACTTGAAGAAGAGTGAAACAATATGGCTTCAAAAAAATTTCCACCGATTTTTCACATCCAATTTGGTATGACCTTGTCGTGGTGGATGGGCTTTCCACTCACTGTGTCACAACTGTTGAATGAAATGTAAGTCATTTTTTTCCGTTAAAATACCGAAACAATCAGGCACATTGAACACAGCAGTTGGTTTAATGAGCAACTCATGCCAAATACGTTGCCATTTTGATATTCAAAATATCACTGGCAACCGAATTCACTTCCTTTATGTCACTTACAGCTCCCTCTATTAATACACTTTGGAACTGTTTTTGATCGCGTACCGTTTCCTCCATCTTCAAGTATCTGCAGTTGAAGATTGAACTCATTGTGACAAGTGTTTCTTTTTTTTTTTACAGCATTTCGAAATTGGAACTTATTATCGCCCTGTATATTACAATTCATTTTTTTTGATTATTTTTTCTATTGATTTCTTTTCATAATTTAATACATTACTATTTTTAATGTTATATAATATCATAAGGCATCTTAATTATTTTCCAAGTCTAGTTATAATCTCAATAAATATTTTAACCTGTAGATTGCATTTATTATTATTTGTATTTGCATGTCATAGAAACGTTGGAGCTGGTTTTACAAGTCGTATCTCTATAATTATCACAAAATGTATCAAATAATTACAATATGAAGTAAAATTACTTATTTTGAGTTAAAAATGAATTGAAATTATATAATTTATTGATATTATTATTGAACATATTTTCCAGAATTTTTTTTAAATATTTGTTTTCCTTCATCTTTTAAACTATTCTTACTATTCATTCATTAATGTACGGCTTGCTACAAAACTAAATTTAAAATTGAATGATTTCTAAACATTCTTTATTTTACGAATATTTTTCTAAATAGAAATTCTTTGTGAAAACTTATTTAATTACTTTTAACCAAACCAATAACTAATTACTGTCCCACACTATATAAACTTTTGGAAATTTCTTAAAGAAAAGATTTTAATGTAACTTCAAAAAAATATGAACAAGATTAATTATGCATAATGTCTTTCAAAATTTTCAAAGTAAACAAAAGAGTGAAAAATTTGTGTTTTTAATCACGCATTAACTAGCTAATTAGGAGTCTAGTGCGACCTAGAATAATTAATTAATTTATCAGCTCACTACAAACGAAAGATTTTATGTCGTTGTGATGCTAATAAAAAGCTAAAATTCAATACATTGAAATATTTCAGTCTGAATTTTTATAATTGATAAAAAAAAAAACTCCGCTTAATGAACTATACTAGACATAAAATTGTGAAAGTTAAGAAACAAAAATGGGGTAAAACACTTTTTAAAAAATCTCTTGAAGGTAAATTATTATAAATTTTGAAATTAAATTAATCTTTACACATTATTTATTTTACTGAGACTTATTGAAAAGCATTTATTAATATTATTTGCTAAGAAAAGTAATTATTAGCTGGTGTGAAATTTTTATTTTTAACAGTTTATTTTTAAAGAACAACATATTTTATGTATATATAATCGTTGTTTAAAAAATAAAACTTTTCTGAAAAGTTGCTAAAAGTTAAACAGTTTTTAAAGTAAATGTTTTATAAAATTTTAAACCATTTTTTTTTTTTTCTTTTCCTGAAAATAAATCTCCTTTCCTTAAAAATAAATATATATTTTCCTAAAAAATAAATATATCATGAATATTTGGCTTTTATCACCTGTTATAACTGAACCAAAGTGTCAGACAGATTTGAATTACTATTTAATATATTTTATTTAATTTTCATTTCTGTTTTAAAAGAATAGCATAATATATATTTTATAAACTTTTATAAAAGTGAAATCGTTTTTCTTCTTTTCCTGAAAATAAGTCCCCTTTCCTTAAAAATAAATATATATTTTTCACACATATTCGGGTTTTTTTCACCAGTTATAACTCAACTCAACAATCAACAATTATTATTTAGTATCTTTCATTTAATTTTCTTCTTTTATAAATTAATAGTTTGATAGATTTATGAAAGTTATAGTAATATTTTAATTATTGAAATATGCAGCAGAAAGTTAAGTTTAGAATCATACATGAATATTTAGTGTATAACTATTAATTATCATCCTTTATTTATTTTATAAGGTACACTTTAAAATAAATCATTTTTTCAGAGTGGGCATGATGGTTTCAGAATGAAATCAAGAAAAAAAAACCTTTTTTTAATGTAAATATAAGTTTTTCTTGCATTAAATATATATATAAATAAACCGAGTGTATTTGATATATATTTTCCTGTTTTCTTCTAAAAGCGTGAAAGCAAACAAAAATTAAAAAATAATAATAATAAATTAACAAAAGCCTGAAGAAGCTTTACTGTCACTTTAGAGAGTATACATTGGCCAACTGTCTCTACTAAGTCCTATATCTGTTGTATGTCTCGTTCTATATTAGACCTATAAAGGCTTCAAGAAGAGGACCACTTTCAGGTTCATGGGAACACTTTAATTTTTATTTACAAGCCCTATATATATATATATATAGTGCTTGAAAATAAAAATTACATATATATATATATATATATATATAGTGCTTGTAAATAAAAATATATATATATATATATATATATATATATGCACATGGTTTTGGTTTGTCGCTCTATTGTCATTTTGTGAACACTTTCAGCTAATTGGGCAGGAATTAACAATTAATAAACAAACATCCATGCCAACACTTAAAGCCTGTGATATCAACGACCAGAGCTCTAGCCAATTGGCCATTAGGCCGCCCACACTATATATATGTATATATATAACATACAGGAATGAATTTATATATAGAAGATTAATTAAATAAATAAGAATATTTCTAAAATGTTCATGTGATACAGAATTAAAAAGATTCTGTAACAACCTGTAAACACAAGTAAAAATCATTCATTCTCTGAACCATTGTTTTGATTTGCTTGACAACAATTTGCATTGAATCTTTCAATTGACGATAATGAATCGATTCGAAAAACCTCTCCCGTTCAACTTAAGTACACTCATCATGTTTACTTAAACGATTAATTATTAGAAAATAATTAAACGAGAATAATTAAACGAACGAAATATAGCAGAGGAACAAACAGGAATCATGGAAAACAAATCGATTTTCATTAACGTTTCTCTTTTTTTAACGATCAAAACGGGAAAAATAATAAGTTCTACAGATTAGTATTTATATTCATTTTGAATTACCTGGAAAAATTAGCAATCTATTTTAGCAAACTGTTCAAATGAAGGATAAATGATTTTCATTTATCTTTGACAAATATTCGATTTTGAGAACACTTTTTACAGTTATTTGAAAATGTATTTCAGAATGCCTGTAAAATATGAACTCATTTAGGTGCTTAATTAATTCTGAAAACGTTTTCATATAATTTTAAGTATTTATTCTTTTATGATTAGGGAATTTATTTAGGAAACTGCAAATTTTGTGTCGAAAATAGTTCAATTTTAAAATACTTATTCATTGATGTTACTAAAGAGATTTAACTGTTTAAGCCTCGATATCAAAAGTTTTTAATTATATTGTAATATATCCTAGATAAGATATTAAGAATAAGCTATTAGAATAATAATAAAATAATAATGATAATTACTACTTTTAAATCAAGTACTAACATTCTTTTAATTTATTTCAATATGATTTTAAATATTTAAACGTAGATCTATACAAATTTTAATTTCTAAAAAGAATTCGTTAAAGAAATATTCTAAGAAATTATCAATTGTCAAAATTTAAAAAGAAATCTTACAGTTTACGCCATTATCCATGAACATATTTTATCCCATGAACATATTTTATGTTCTATTAACATTGAATAACATTTAGGAAAAATAATACTTGAGGCATGCATAAAAGATATGTCAAAAAATGGAATTATCATCAATGGTAGGTTTTTTCGTATTTTTATAATTATCAAATGTTAGTGACTAAAAACTTAAATCACATATAACAATTAAGCAAATGCTTTATTTTTATACTTTTTTTATACTTTTTTATTTTTATACTTTTTTTTTTTTATTCTTTTACTTTACAATACCTAATTGAAATTAAATTTTCAGCATATTTAAAAGCAGTCGTTTTTAAAAAAATAATAAATAGTCATTTAATTTAGGACAATATGGAATCAATATATGCAAGTATATCACATAGAAATATATTGTTATAACGAAAATTGTAAAAGCTGTCAACAAAGTCAAAGTTTTTTTTTTGAGTCGGATTTGATTCTCAACAGAAAACTCAAATAGTGTAACAAAAATTTTTAAATTGTCATTGCTTGAATTTCACATCGCATCAACTTGTAACGATTCTTTTGATAAGGAATTATGGGATGTCAGAAGAACTCTCTACCCTCCAATGATATGTTGCTTGCTGCCAGAAGAGCTGGCAGAAGTTCTCCCGTCAAGCCAATCACATGCTAAATCAAGTCAATCTTTTGACAAATGACAATGATTGCATTCAGCGATCTTATTGAACGTAATGTAAACATCTTAAATGCTAAAATGAGATAAATTATCATAAATCAGCTTGTTTTATGCCACTGCTTTAAAACTTCTAATATTTTAATTCTACTTTTTATTTTTGAAGTACAAAACGCATAAATCAAAAAAAGAGAATGACTATTAGACGATTTATTTTTATAAAATGGCATAAAACGTGAGACATTAAATGAGAAAATAAATCTACTTAAAAATTTTTTTCTTAAATAAAACATACAAACTCTTTAAAAACTTATAAAGATATTTTTTCCCAGAAAAGATTCTCAAATCTTTCAGTAGAAATAATTGTTTTATGCTTAAATATATATATATTTATACCAATTTATATAAAATAATAAAAATTCTTTAGAATTTCGAAACTGAAATTTTAGTCGCCAAGAAAAACTTTGCAAAATAATAGACAAAAAGATAAAGTTATGTTTTACTCTTTCCAAACTCAAAAGGAAAAAATTCAAGTTCTAGGAAACTCAAAGCTTTTCTTAAAGTCTCACAGAAGAATCGATAAAATTCTAGTCCCTGTTTTATTTGTGAAAGGAAAACTTTGTCGTAAAGAAATACTCGGAACACAAAATTCTCCGAATTAAAAAAAGGCGAACTTTTTATTTCTGAAAAATAAAATTTAATGTTTAATATTTTCAGAAAACTGTAATTTGAGAATTTTCTTTGGTTTGAGTTGTCTAAAAATTTTTTTAATGTACATAAACCATTTAAAATTGCTTCTTATTGGGGATTATTAACTAAAAAGCATTAATCCAATATGAAATTTGTTATTTGTCGAAAAACCTTAAATTATTATCATCGGTTTAATGAGTCAATTTCCATTATTATTTCATATTAATTTAGATTCATACTTGTGCTGTCTAGAAATTAAGAACTATCAGAGGGATTCTCAGGTCTGAGAGTGTTCATTATTGCCAAAAACAACTAATTTCCCGCTTATTGAAGTGATATCCTTAGGCACTGTACTAATCGACACATCTTCTTATTAGCGATTAATAACTAATAAGCATTAAACCAAGATGAATATCAAACAATTGATGTACGATGAGTTGTTCCATCGTGATTGGTGACAGACCATAAGCTGAGAAATGTCTACTTCAATGAGAAGGAGGAAAGATGCCCCCCCCACCTTGACTCTCTTGACGGATTGTATTAAAAATATATAGTTTTTGTGAAGAAGCGATAGAGAGATCTGCGACGAGTCGACCAGAAGTTTTTTTTCTCTGAAGTGTCTGAATAGGCCGGGGTTTCTGCCTGTTTACAAAGTGAGCCCTTGGCTGTTTCTGTGTATCACGCCGTTTGGTAGTGGGATCTGTTTCCAACCATGTGTTTTGAGAATCGAGGTAGACTGGAGAAATCTGAAAATCTCCTTCCATGGATTAAACTGCATTTGAGTACCTAATTTGTATCTTTAATTTTCATTTCATTTCTAAATTGAGTTATGCATATAGAAATAATGCTTGTAAATAAAATTTTAAGGGCTCCCATGTACCAGAAAATGGCCCTCTTCCGGAAGCCGTTATAGATCTAGTTTAAGCCTGAGCATTACAATATGCAGGGTATTCTGCAATTCCACGTAGAGTCTCTCTCTCTCTTTAAAAAATGCCAAATATGTACAACCAGGTCGATGTCAGAATTTACGCACTTCTTGTAAGCAATTTAGTGGAAGGTACTGCTTACAAAAAATAGATAGAAGACAGATTAGAAGATCAAGGGACCTTTTTTACAATACGTCCAATTCAGCAATTCCCATCGTATTGAAAACTCAAGCGTTGACATCGATTTCACGATTATCCATTATTAATAAATTTTTGTAGTACACATGTCCCCCGGGTAGTGCTAAATGAGTAACAGCTGTGCTGCTATGGCATAAAGATGAACAGTCTCTTAATTATCAGCTGCATTAGAACAACAAAAAATTTTGTGAATTATTAAAATTGTGGACTGAAGTCATTCATCATAATTTCAATTTCTTACTAAACATATGAATATATGAGTACATTAATTGTACTGAAAGTGAGAAACCGAATTATATAAATATTTTAAAGTATGTTAATCTTTTTTAATAAATCAGTTCAAATGCAATCCAGAAGGAACCTAAAATTGCAGTTATTTGTGATGCAACCAAATTACTATGCCAGAAATTCTTTATTTCCCTCAATAAATAAATAATGAGCTACCACTTCATTAAATAAAATCGTAACAAATAATTTCTGTTTCAATAAGCCTGAAAAATATTACAACCTATTTCAGTTAACACTTTGTTTCTGTCAACCGTTACAGAAGTTTGATACTCATGGCAGATAATGCATTAAACAAAAACAATCACACGAGCCGTTCTGACATCTCTCTGTTCGATTGTTTTAATTCGATTATGTTATTGTCAGCGAAACGTGATAACATGGGCGAGAGCGATGAACTCCTGCTGATCTTTTATTTCAGCTTTGTGGGATGTGGCTTTTGCTGTCGATGAAAACGAAGCTTATAGAAAGAAGTAATTGCGATTTATTACTAACAAATTATCTATTAACGTTTAATTTAATATTTGCATTACGTTGTTAAAGAGTGCGTTTTATAATACGAAAATAGTTAAAAAATATTAAAAAGAAAAGATTGTTAAATAAATTTTGTTTAATTAAAGGAAATCAAGCACAATTAAAATATATTTCAGTATAGTACAAATAAAAAACAAGGTATGGAAAAATGAAAATATAAATATGGCGGCCAAGAAGACCCTTAAAATAAAAAGGATATACTATACTTCCCTCTCAATCTTTAATAAATATAAATAATATCCTTATAACTTTTAGCCCATGGTAGGAAATCAGTACTTGCATTTACGTATATTTATTAATTGTTTTTATATATGATCCACCTCACCGCATGACTAAACAAGTAAAACCTAATTAGCCCATTACGGCATTATCTCCATATAATTTGCATTTACGTATATTGATAAGTATGTAAGACTTTTAAAAGTTACAATGTGTACAAAAATAAATTACAAATATGCCAAATCATATTGTAAAAAAATGTAATAATTATGAATACAATTGTTTCTGCCAACATAAAGACGTTAAATAATAAACATAATTAACATCTTTATGACATTCAGCGAATGGTAGGAAATCTGACAATTATGAAGGATCCTCACCAGATGAATAGACAAGTAAAAACTAATTATTATGACATTATCTCCAATATAATTTGCATTTACTTATATAAGTATACAAGTATACATATTAGAAGTGGGGGATAGTGTTACTCGCGCCCGTAGTATATATTCAAGTTACACGTGCCCCTGAGTCGTCCTAAATGAGTAAGAGTGACACAGTCTCATTTATGGCATAAAGATTAACTGTCTTTGCATTGCCAACTGCATTAGAACAACAACATATACAAATATACTTATATATGTTGGGAATATACATGAATATTTATGAATATACGTTAATAAATACATGATTATACATGAACATACTTGAATATACATGTATATTCATATACAAATATACTAGTAATAATAAATTGTAAATAGTAACAAGTATAACTTGTATATATATGTATAAATAGCATTCATACAAAAATATAGATTTTGAAATTAAAAACATTTTATTAAAATACGAAAAAAAAAACAAATTATTGATATGCCAAATCATATTTTCATCACAAAAATTTAATAATTCTGAAAACACAAAACTTCAAGAATGCTTCTCTAAGAAAAAAATAATTTTGAAATTTTCCAGATTCGCAGTTCTCCGTCGCGCCCTATTTCACCATTCTCAGTTCAAAGCGCCTACTCTGTCCGGCACTTTTCAGGAGATGGGTGATTAATTGGGCAGGCCAAGATGATAGACCCCCGATATTTTGATGAAATATAATCCCCCGGGGAAGACCCACGACAACCCCCTCCTCCCGCCCTTAAGAATCATTGTTTATTAATGCGTCTTTGCCAAGAGGACGGAGGAAGGAACGGGCAACGAATGATTACCAGAAAGAAGAGCCCCCTATTTTCCGGATGAGACTTCTTTTTGCAGAGAGGAGTCATCATTCACCAAGATTATAAGTAAGTGAGATTCGGGCTCTCTTCCATTTATTCGATAGACTTGTTGTCTCTACGAGATCTACCTTTCTTTTTTTTTTTTCCCTCCTTTTTATATTACTTGTTTTATTTGAGATTGTTGTCGTTATTAATGAAAAAAGCAAATGACTTGGAAATGTTTGAATCTTTACAGCAAAAGATGGATTTATTTCGAAAGATTACCAAAAAATGGTAAGAAATCTGGCATCAAATGGTAGGAAATCTGACAATTATAAACGATCCTCACTACATTACTAGAAAAATAAAATCAAAATTTTACGAGATTATCTGTATTATAATTTGCATTTATTTATATACATATACAAGGGTGGGGGGTAGTGTTAATCGCGATCGTAGCATATTTTCAAGCTACACGTGCTTCCTGAGTAATGCTAAATGAGTGACAGCGGTGCAGTCTTACATACGGCATAAAAGATTAACTGTGTTTGCATTGTCAATTGCATTAGAACCACCACATATATATGTATACTTGTATATGTCTTGAGTACACATATAAATATGCATGAATATACTTGAATATGCATGTATATTTACAAACAAGTATACTTGTATATATAGTATAACAAGTATATATAGTAACAAGTATATATAGTATAACTTGTAACAAGTATAACTTGTAACTTGTTTTAAGAACTATAAATTGTAACAATATAACAAGTATACTTGTATACTTGCAATACAAGACAAGTATGTGCAGTATTCATATACATGACATGTACACTCAAGACATGTACACTCAAGAGCCAAAACAATATGACCACCTCTACATTTTGCAATGAACTCGCCTGGATGACGTGGAAGGCACGTGATCAGATGGAAGTGGTATTTAACTGGTATTAAGTGGTGGTATTAATCCATGCCAAGGCGGGTTGAAGCAGTGTTGCGCGCCAAAGGTGGTCCAACTCGTTATTGACCGGTGGTCATAATGTTTTGGCTCTTGAGTTTATGTGCAGTATTCATATACAAGTATACTTGCGTATACAATAAAAGTATGTGCAGTATTTATATACAAGTATACTTGTGTTACAAGACAAGTATGCACAGTATTCATATAAAAGTATATATTTCAAAATTAAAAATATTTAATTGCAATGCGAACAAAAAAAAAAAAAAAACAAAATATTGATATGCCAAATCATATTTCGTCAAAAAAATTTAATAATTCGAAACACACAAGTCTCCAAGAACGCTTTTCTAAGAAAAAAGAATTTTAAAATTTTCCAGATTCGCAGTTCTCCGTCGCACCTATTTCACCATCCTCAGTTAAAGCGCCTACTCTGTCCGGCACTTTTAGGGAGAGATGGGTGATTAATTGGAGGGGCCAAGATGATACACCCTGATATTTTGATGAAATATAATCCCCGGGGAGAAGACCCACGACTCCCCTCCTCCTCCCGCCCTTACGAATCATTGTTTATTAATGCGTTTTCAAGAGGACGGAGGGAAGGAAGGGGCAACGAATGATTACCAGAAAGAAGAGCAGCCCTATTTTCTGGATGAGAGTTCTTTTTGCAGAGAGGAGTCATCCTTCCCCAAGATTATAAGTAAGTGAGCATCGGGCTCTCTTCCATTTAATCGATCGACTTGTTGTCTCTAGGAGATCTACCTTTCTTTTTTCCCCTTTCTTTTGTCTTAATTTCTTTTTTTTGTTTCCTTTTTCTTATTTGAGATTGTTGTCGTTATTAATGAAAAAAAGCAAATGACATGGAAATGCTTGAATCTTTACATGTAAGATGGATTTATGCAAAAGATGGATTTATTTTGAAAGATTACCAAGAAGATGGTAAGAAATCGGGTATCAAATGGTAGGAAATCTGACAATTATAAACGATCCTCACTACATTACTAGAAAAGTAAAACCAATATTTTACGAGATTATCTGCATTATAATTTTCATTTTATTTATATAAGTATACATATGCAGGGGGGGTAGTGTTACTCGCGATCGTAGCAAATTTTCAAGCTACATGTGCCTCCTGAGTAGTGCTAAATGAGTGATAGCGGCGCAGTCTTACATACGGCATAAAGATTAACTGTCTTTGCATTGTCAACAGCATTAGAACCACCACATGTATATGTATACTTGTATATGTCTTGAGTACACATAAAAATATGCATGAATATGAATATGCATGCATATTCACAAACAAGTATACTTGTATATATAGTATAAATTATACCAAGTAACTTGTAATTTTTTAAGAACTATAACTTGTAACAATATAAAGAGGTATACTTGTATACTTTTGCAATACAAGACAAGTATACTTGTATTCATATACAAGTATACTTGTGTATACAAGACAAGTACACTCAAGAGCCAAAACATTATGACCACCTCTACATTTTGCAATGAACTCGCCTGGATGACTTGGAAGGCACGTGATCAGATGGAAGTGGTATTTAACTGGTATTAAGTGGTGGTATTAATCCATGCCAAGGCGGGTTGAAGCAGTGTTGCGCACCAAAGGTGTCCAACTCGTTATTGACAGGTGGTCATAATGTTTTGGCTCTGAGTTTATGTGCAGTATTCATATACAAGCATACTTGTGTATACAATACAAGTATGTGCAGTATTCATATACAAATATACTTGTGTGGGGGCCTGATGGCCGAATGGCTAGCGCTCTGGCGTTCGGTATCACAGGCATCGGGTTCAAATCCCGGCTTTGCCATGGGTGTTTGTAGTGGTTCGGAATCCACTTTAAGCTGTAGGTCCCGGTCCTAATAGGATCGTAGAGCGCTGCGGTGGCATTGTTACCCGCGTCCGTGGCTTACCATCAAGTTACACGCGCCCGCTGGGTAATGCAAAGTGATTAACATCGGTGCAGCCTTTATGACGAAAGACCACGGTCTAATTGCCATCTGCATTAGAAGAAAAAAAAAGTATACTTGTTTTACAAGACAAGTATGTACAGTATTCATATACAAGTATATTCAAAATTAAAAATATTTAATTGCAATGCGAACAAAAAAAAAAACAAAATATTGATATGCCAAATCATATTTCGTCAAAAAAAATTTAATAATTCTAAACACACAAGTCTTCAAGAACGCTTCACGCTAAGAAAAAGAATTTTGAAATTTTCCAGATTCGCAGTTCTCCGTCGCACCCTATTTCACCATCCCTCAGTTAAAACGCCTACTCTGTCCGGCACTTTCAGAAGAGACGGGTGATTAATTGAACGGGCCAAGATGATAGACCCGATATTTTGAGGAAATATAATCCCCCGGGGAGAAGACTCACAGCGACAACACCCCCCTGTTTCAACTCCTCTCCCCCGTCACCCTGACGAATCATTGTTTATTAATGCCTCTTTGCCAAAAGGACGGCGGGAAGGAAGGGGCAACGAATGATTACAGATTACCAGAAAGAAGAGCACCCCTATTTTCTGGATGAGACTTCTTTTGCAGAGAGGAGTCATCATTCAACGAGATTATAAGTAAGTGAGATTCGAGCTCTCTTCCATTTAATCGATCGACTTATTGTCTCTAAGAGATCTACCTTTTTTTTTTTCTTTTATTTGAGTTTGTTTTCATTATTAATGAAAAGGCAAATGACTTGAAAATGCTCAAATCTTTACAGCAAAAGATGGATATATTTTGAAAGATTACTAAAATTAAACAGTAGAATGATTAAAAAAATATTGATTGTTTATCGATATTCTGTCCTCTTAAATGATTTTAAGACGTTGGTTATACATCAAGGAAGTAATAGGTTTTTTTTTTTTCTAAAGGGTGGTTTTGTGTACTTTGGAATGAGAGATATTTTGTGTTCGACCAATCTGTTTCGAAATGAAATATGCTTCTGACGTGTTTTAGATATTGGAATTTTATTAAGAATTTTAAATGATGACATGCCAATGGGCTTACAACAATTGGAGGGGCCAAGATGATAGACCCCGATATTTCGATGAAATATAATCCCCCCGTGGAGAAGAGACACGACCCCCCTCTCACGAATCATTGTTTAATAATGCCAAGAGGACGGCGGGAAGTAAGGGGCAACGAATGATTACAGATTACCAGAAAGAAGAGTACCCCTATTTTCTAGATGAGACTTTTTTGCAGAGAGGAATCATCTTTCACCAAGATTATTAGTAAGTGTGATTCGGGCTCTCTTCTCTTCCATTTAATCGATCGACTTGTTGTCTCTAGGAGATCTACCTTTTTCTTTTTTTTCCTTACTTTTTGTTTTCATTTCTTTTTTTTTTTATTTCCTCTTTCTTATCTGAGATTGTTGTCATTGTTAATGAAAAAAAGCAAATGACTTGGAAGTGATTGAATATTTACAGGAAAATATGGATATATTTTGAAAGATTGATTAGAAGAAAAGAAAAACAGAACAAAATGGTGAAATTTTTAGAATGATTAAAAAAATATTTATTGTTTATCGATATTCTGTCCTCGTAAATGATTTTAAGACCTTGGTTGTACATCAAGAAAGTGACAGGTTTTTTTTTTTAAGGGGTGGACTTGTGTACTTTGGAAATGAGAGATATTTTGTGTTCGACAAATCTATTTCGGAATGAAATATGCTTCAGATATGTTTTAGGTATTGGAACTGAATTAAGAATTTTAAATGGATTACATGTCAATGTGCTTACAACAATTGAAAGTGTTAAGTGCATGCTGAAATTTACTTTTTATAGTCGGCGTTAGAAAACATGTTTAATTGAAGGAAAACAATGCATTCACATGAAAATTTAATAATTTGTTTGTTTTGAATTAATGGTTTAGAATAATATTCTTGTTCGATGTAATATTTGTATTTATTACTTGATTATGGATTTGAATTTATTATTTGGCTATGAACTTATATTTATACTGTAACTATGAATTTTCATTTATTCTGTGACTATGAATTTGTATATTTAGTCAGTAAATGACAAAGAATAATTTTTTCTCCTATGCTTCAGACATGTTTTAGGTATTTGAATTGAATTGGGAGTTTCAATTGATCGTTAAGTGCATGCTTAAGTTTACTTTTTACAGTCGACATTAGAAAACCTGTTTAATTTAACGAAAACAATGTAACCATATTAAAATTTAATAATCTGGCTGTTTTGAATAAATGGTTTAGAATAATATTTTCTTTCTATATGTTTTTATTATTTAATTTTGTATTTGCATATTTAGTCAATAAATGTTTTAGAATAATACTGTAGTATACTCTTTTATCACGGGAAGAGTTTTATTATTTCATTAACAGGAGAGAGGAATGTGTGTTATTAGACAAGTATATATATAACAAAAAACATCACTCAAATTAATCAGCAGACAAGTAGTATTGTATGCAGTTATATTACATTTAATTAGTGTTTTCCACTAATGAAAACAAACACTCAAATCTGATACTGTCACTCAAAAATGAGTCTCATTATGCATGGCACCGAATATCTTCGGATATTCGATGCCATGCATAATGAGACTCATGAAATCAGTGAATATTTTCTGTGCGACCTTCACAGATCGAAACAATTACAGATTGAATATGAACCAATTGATATACCATGAATTGCTCCATCGTAATGGGTGATAGACCACGAGCTGAGAAATGTCTATATTATATCTATCTAAAATATTTCATCACAATGCGTACAAAAAAAATATTGATATGCCAAATCATATTGTCATCAAAAAATTTAATAATTGTGAACACACAAAACTTCATGAACGTTTCTCTAAGAAAAAAAAATGTAAAATTTTCTGATTCGAAGTTCTCCGTGGCACCCTATTTCACCATCCCTCAGTTAAAGCGCCTACTCTGTCCGGCACTTTCAGGATAGATGGGTGATTAATTGGCCGGGCCAAGATGATAGACCCCGATATTTTGATGAAATATAACCCCGGGGAGAAGACCCACGAACCCCTGCTGCGCCTCCCCCGCTCTGACGAATCATTGTTTATTAATGCGTCTTTGCCAAGAGGATGGAGGGGAAGGAACGGGCAACAAATGATTACAGATTATCAGAAAGAAGAGCACCCCTATTTTCTAGATGAGAGTTCTTTTTGCAGAGAGGGGTCATCCTTCACCAAGATTATAAGTAAGTGAGATTCGGGCTCTCTTCCATTGAATCGATCGACTTGTTGTCTCTAAGAGATCTACCTTTCTTTTATTCCTTTCTTTTTATTTAAGATTGTTGTCGTTATTAATGAAAAAGCAAATGACTCGGAAAAATGCTTGAATCTTTACAGCAAAAAGATGTATATATTTTGAAAGATTACCAAACATAAAACTGAAAAAAAAATTGTTAAATATTTAGAATGATTAAAAAAATATTTATTGTTTATCGATATTCTGTTCTCGTAAATGATTTTAAGACGTTGACTATACTTCAAGAAATTAATAGGTTCTTTTTTTTCTAGGGGTGGATTTGTGAACTTTGGAAATGAGAGATATTTTGTATTCGACAAATCTGTTTCGGAATGAAATATGCTTCTGACATGTTTTAGGTATTGGAATTAAATTAAGAATTTTAAATGGTGACATGTCAATGGGCTTACAACAATTGAAATTGTTAAATGCATGCTTAAATTTACTTTTTACAGTAGGCGTTAGTAAATTTATTTAATTTAAGGAAAACCATTTTGTCGTTAAAATTTTATTATATATTTAGCATATCAATTTTATCTATAATTTGATTATTTTGAATAAATGATTTAGAATAATATTCTTATGAATTTTATGAAAATTATTTAGAATAATATTAATATTTTTATAATGCTCAATATTATTTGTATTTATTAGGGATCATGAATGGTATAATTCATTAAAACATTTATTCTTGTTAAATATGGTTTGATTATTTGACTCTGAAATTGCAGTTATTCTGTATGAATTTGTATATTTAGTCAATAAATGATTTAGAATAATATTCATACACCGTAATAATATGCACACAACATATACATTTATAGTTTAATCTATATATGTGTATTCCACAAAAATTTTATTAACTAATAGAACAAAATTTTTCTTTTTAATAAATGAAACTAATTGCAATTTGAACAAAAATGTTATCTCAGCTATTTTATCGTTTCATGTAGTTGATAATTGCTATATAACAACTTTAATTAATAAAAATTATAACAAATTATTCAATTTTAAAAGAGGAGGTTTAAAATATTAAAATTTTTTTTTCATTTCTAAAACAATAAAGAGATCAAATTGTAGTTCATTTGTGCTTTAAGCTGCAATAAAACTTTAGTTTAAAGGTTTTAAGAAAAAAATTATCAAAATTTAATTTTTTTTTGGTTACATAACCATTAAAAACGGTTTTCAATATTAGTACTGCTATAAAATTGAATTTATTTTTTTTTATCCAGTTGAATCTGTCAGTTCTCAAAGTATGTACATTTTTCAGAAATGATTTATGTATTTCCTAGCCAAATTTTTAATAAATTTTTACAAATCATCTTGTTAAATCTACAACATTTTGACAGGCTGCTTGTATTAAATTTCCAATTATTTTTCGAATGATAGAAATAAAAATTCATGGCAGAAAAAAAAAAATGTAAAAATATTTTTTTTTTTTCATTCTTGTCACCATAATAACCTTGTTAGACAGATAGCTAAAAAAAAAAATTGTCCAGTTGTTAGGCATTTATGTAATAAACTGAGCTTTAAAAATAGCAGGTCATCATTAAGTGCTGCAATTAAAACACTACATAAAAATCCTGAAATGACTGCGTTAATTACAAATGCGGTAGGAATTTGTATCTAGCGCATTTTTCGTAATAAATAAAATATAATATGAACAGCTTTGTCAAGGCAAGTTTAGAAAGTTTGAAAAATTTTTTTTTCGTGCTCGTCTTTTCGAATTAAAATTTTTTTTTTTATTGTTCCTTGGCTCTAGAATTTAATTTCGACTATGTCAAATTTATTAAAGGTTCAATTCCACCAAAATAAAGAAAAAAAGAATAAAATAAACAAAAAAAAAAAATTTAAAAAATTTAAGTTATTTTCATATGTACAGAATTTGAATATGAAAATATAATTTATTCCTTTGCATGTGAAATTTGAAATGAAAAGTAATTAGCAAATAAAATAAAAATTTATATATTCACATCATTAAAATTATAAAATTATGATTCATATTATTTTTATTAAAATCGGGGAAAAGGGTATTTTAAAGTTTCGGCCTATATTACACATATACGGTTCATGGCCACTTTCAGGTTCATGGGAACACTTTAATTTTTAATTACAAGCTCTATTACTATATACATATATATATATATATATATGGCCCGAATAGTAGCGCTTGAACTGGGGCCTGAATGTTTGAGGGTTTGGCTAGGTCCCGGTCCAATAGCGCATTGCAGAGCAGAGGCGGTAGTAAAGGTTTCGTGTACCTCAAGTCCCGGTGGTGCCATGGTTGTTTGTAGATAAATTACTGGTATTTCAAAATTTTTAAAAATGCAAAAATAACAGTTTAACTAAATATTTAACTTTTAATAAATGTGAAAAATAATTTTGAGTTTTAGGAATCCACTTTAAAAAGTAGGCCCCGGTCCTAATAGGTTGTATCGTAGAGCGTTGAGGGGCATTGTATCTTAAAAAGAAAAATGTAAATATAAAAATAGTAAGTAAAAATTTATGCTGAAAGAAAAATTACGAACATAAAAAATTCGTACGATCCATGCAAGCTACGTGCAAGTAGCGCATCTTGAGTAACGTCTGTGCAGCGCTTGTCTTAAGGCATCCAAGACCAAGCTATCTAAGTATTAGCCAGCTGCATTGGAACAAAATATATATATATATTGAACTCTGAGTTTTTATGAAAATAAATAAAAAATTAAAAATGAAAGTTGATCCCAAGCGTACGTTATATGCAAGTAATATTATAGTGCAGGTGTCATATTGTTTCTCTCGGGATAAGAGAATGTAAAGTGAATGTTTCTCAACAGAAAAAAAAGTATGAATTGCGCTTATCTCTCAATAGTAGAGCCGGTTTTCCTCACAGAGGTACTTCATCTCTGGTGAGAGTCTCGATGCTTTCTGACAATTTCTGCTGAATACAACGAGTTCGTGCAGTGCCTAGGACGAAACATGGTTAAATTTGTGAAACCACAATTACATTTTTATATTCATATAATAGTGTACCAATCAAAAATAGTAGATAAGAATATTATTCTCATCATTTATTTACTAAAAATGATAATACATAATCAAAGGATGAATATAAAGAAACATTCTTTATCAATTCTCATACATACTGGTAAAACTTTTCATTAGATTTGTGAATAATAAAGTTTTTCTCAATTCGTCCGACAGATATATTCCCATAATTCACAATAAAAATTCAAAATAACTTTCGAGTTCTTTATTTCCTTTCCAACTTCATTATCTCTGTTTCAAAATACTGAAACCTAATACCGAAGAATCTTTGCGTTTTGAACAAAATAAAACTTTGACTAAGAATCATAACGGAAGTTTTCACTTTACAGGAAAACAATATGTAATATATTCACTTGTAATAGTTGGGTAGCCAAAGTAGTATAAAAGATGTATTCCAAATGTTGAGAACATATCATATCTTATCTTTTGCAATTCAATTTCTTTAAAACTAAGCAGTATTCCAAAGTTCCACTGTGTTTGATATTGAAACATATATCCGATTCCATTTTAAATTTTATAAATTTACATATCAACGCAAGGTATTTTTTTATATCAAAATACTGTAAACTATTTTATTCTCTGAATATTATATGAATCGATACATTTTTTGTTTGAGAATTATTTTACATATGATTCCTAAATGTGTATGATTTTTCATTTCAAACATTGCAAAAATTTAAAATATTCATTTGTGAGAAATGTATTTTTGTTTAAAACAAATTTCTGTTTAAATCACATATTTCTGCAAAAAAATAAATAATTTTATTTTATTTTGTAAAAATACGTATGAATTTTGCTTGACTCGTGGCTCAGTGGCAACATGTGCCTCTGCTAAGAATTAGGAACGGAGGTTCAATCCACTGGCGGCTTTGTTGTAAAAACTGTTTCAAAAATGAGGATACTTGATGTATGATGAGAGTTTGTGATGTTCTGCATCTTTAAATCATTTATTGATTAAATTATACAAATTCATAGTCACAGAATAAATTCAAATTCATAGTCAAATAATAAATACAGGCATCATTTTTAATAAGAATAATATTCTAAATCATTTGTTGACTAAATATACATATTACTAGTCACAAAATAAATGAAAATTCTTAATCAAATAATAAATACCACTATCATATTGAATAAGAACATTATTCTAATTAATTTATTGACTAAATATACAAATTCATAGTCAAATAATAAATAAAAATATCGTCTTGAACAAGAATATTATTCCAAACCATTTATACAAAACAGATATGTAATGGCTAAAATTGATACACTAAATAAAAATTTAACATAGATAAAATTGTTTTCTTAAATTAAATAAGTATACTAACGTTGACTGTAAAATGTAATAAGCCCATTGGTATGTCATCATTTAAAATTCCTAATTCAATTCCAATACCTAAAACATATCTGAAGCATATTTCACTCGGGAACAGATTTGTCGAAAGCAAAATATCTCTCATTCCAAAGTAGACAAATCCACATCGCAAAAAAAAACCTATTACTTTTTGCGTGCATAACCAACGTCTTAAAATCATTTACGAGGACAGAATATCGATAAACAATAAAAAAAATTTTTAATGATTCTAAAATTCACCATTTTTTTTTCCTGTTTTATGTTTGGTAATCTTTCAAAATATATACGTCTCTTGCCGTAAAGATTCAAGCATTTTCCAAGTCATTTGCCTTTTTCATTAAATCTCAAATAAAAGAAAAAAGAAAAGTAGATCTCGTAGAGACAACAAGTCGATCGATTAAATGGAAGAGAAGATAGCCCGAATCTCACTTACTTATAATCTTGGTGAATGATGGCTTCTCTCTGCAAAAAGAAGTCTCATCCAGAAAATAGGGATGCTCTTCTTTCTGGTAATCTGTAATCATTCGTTGCCCTTTCCTTCCCCCTGTGCTCTTGGCAAAGACTCATTAATAAACAATGATTCACCAGGGCTAGGGTGTGCAGCAGAAGGGGGGTAGTGAGTCTTCTCCCGGGGGATTATATTTCATCAAAATATCGGGGGTCTATCATCTTGGCCCTGCCAATTAATCACCTATCTCTCCTGAAAGTGCCGGACAGAGTAGGCGTTTTAACTGAGGGATGGTGAAATAGGGTGCCACGGAGAACCTCGAATCGGGAAAATTTAAAATTCTTTTTCTTAGAGAAGCGTTCTGAAGTTTTCTGTGTGTTCAGAATTATTCAATTTTTTGACGAAAATATGATTTGGCATATCAGTATTTTGTTTTTGTTTGCATTTCAATAAAATATTTTAGATAAATATTATATAGACCAAACCATCACGATGAAATAATTCCTTATTTATCAATTGGTTCATATTGAATCTGTAATTGTTTCCACCTATGAAGGTCGCTCAGAAAATAATTTCATGAGCCTCATTATGCATGGCACCGAACGATTTGAGTAACAGGTTGTTCTCGGTAGTTCAAAACACTAATTGGATGTAATATAACTACCCACATACTTGTCTGCTGTTGAATTTGATGGTCGGTTGTTATTATGCAAGTATTTTTGCAAGTATTCTTGTTATTCGATTTGTGCAAGTATTCTTGCTATATTATTACAAGTTATGCAAGTTATACTTGTATATACTATCTTTTCAAGTATACCATTTATTCGAAACCGCCAGGTTTTTAAATTTTATCACACATATATTGTTTTCTTTAAATTAAGTAAGTTTTCTAACGCGAATTGAAAAAAAAAATTAAAGCTCGCCTTTAACAATTTCAATTGTTTTAAGCCCTTTGAAATGGTATCAATTTAAAATTCTAATTCAATTCCAATATCTAAAACATGTCTGAAGCATATTTCACTCCGGAACAGATTTGTCGAACACAAATCCACCCCGGCACCTTCCTAGAGCAAAAAAAAAAAATAAATAATAATAATAAAACCTATTACTTTCTTGATGTATAGACAACGTCTTAAAATTATTTACGAGGACAGAATATCGATAAACAATAAATATTTTTTTAATCATTCTAAAAGTCCACCTTTTTTTTCAGTTTCTTTTTAGTCAATCTTTCACAATATATCCATCTTTTGCTGTAAAGATTCAAGCATTTTCCAAGTCATTTGCCTTTTCATTAATAAAGACAACAATCTCAAATAAAAAAAGAAAAAATGAAAAAAAGAAAGGTAGATCTCCTAGAGACAAAAAGTCGATCGATTCAATGGAAGAGAGCCCGAATCTCACTTACTTATAATCTTGGTGAAGGATGACTCCTCTCTGCAAAAAGAAGTCTCATCTAGAAAAGAGGGATGCTCTTCTTTCTTTTAATCTGTAATCATTCGTTGCCCCTTCCTTCCCGCCATCCTCTTGGCGAAGACGCATTAATAAACAATGATTCGCCAGGGAGAGGCTGGTGTGCAGCAGAAGAGGGGGGGTGTCGTGAGTCCTCTCCCGGGGAATATATTTCATCAAAATATCGGGGTCTATCATCTTGGCCGGCCCAATTAATCACCCATCTCCCCTAAAAGTGCCGGACAGAGTAGGCGTTTTAACTGAGGGATGGTGAAATACGGTGCGACGGAGAACTGCGAATCGGGAAAATTTCAAAATTATTTTTACTTTGAGAAAAGCGTTCTGAAGTTTTTGTGTGTTCAGAATTATTTAATTTTTTTGAGGAAAATATGATTGGGAATTTCAATATTTTGTTTTTGTTTGCATTTTAATAAAATATTTTATATAGATATTATACAGATGTTTCTCAGCTCATGGTCTATCACCCATCACGATGGAACAATTCATGGCATATATCATTTGGTTCATATTCAGTCTGTAATTGTTACGACCTGTGAAGTTCGCACAATAAACATTCGCTAACTTCATGAGTCTCATTATGCATGGCACCTGGCATGAGTCTTATTATGTATTTTCTATCAGATTTGAGTGACAGGTTTTTCTCAGTAGTTCAAAACACTAATTGAATGTAATACCCACATACTTGTCTATTGTTGAATTTGGATGATGGGTTGTTTTTATATACTTGTCTAGCATGCATTCCTCTCTCATGCGAATGAAATATCAAAACTCTTCCCGGGAGAAAGAGTATGCTACAGTATTACTATAAATCATTTATTGATTTATTATACAAATTAATAATCACAGAATAAATGCAAATAATTCATAGTCAAACAATAAATAGAAATATATTGAACACGGATATTATTCTAAACCATTTATTCAAAACAACCCCGTTATTAAATTTTAACATAGATAAAATTGTTTTACTTAAATTAAATAAATTTTCCAACACCGACTGTAAAACGTAAATGCAAGCATGTACTTAACAATTTCAATTGTTGTAAGCCCATTGACATGTCATCATTTAAATTTGCTAATTCAATTACACTACCTAAAACATGTCTGAATTATATTTCACTCCGAAACAGATTTGTCGAACACAAAATACCTCACATTTACAAAGTACGCAAATCCACACTTTAGAAAGAAGAAAAACCTATTACTTTCGTGATGCATAACAAACGTCTTAAAATCATTGGCGAGGACAGAATATCGATAAACAATAAATATTTTTTTTTAATCATTCTTAAAATTCACCATTTTTTTTTTACTTCTGTTTTTGATACTTGGTAATCTTACAAAATATATCCATCTTTTTCTGTAAAGATTCAAGCATTTCAGAATCATTTGCTTTTTTCATTAATAATGAAAACAATCTCAAATACGAAACCAGTAATATAAAAAACATTTTTTTAAAGCCAATTCCAACTTTTTTCACTCTAATGCGCAAAAGTCCTTTATAAATAATTTTCATTCATTTTTTAAATTTATCTGGCGCCATCTATTGGTAGATATATGCAACTTAAATCTAAACAAAAACCTAAAATTAATAAATTAAATTTAATTACTGAATTAATATTTTAAAAACTGCATTAGCATTAGTCCTCCACTACAAGTTCAAAAAGAATGTATTTGAAATTGAGTGGATGAATAAAAAGTATTTCATTAACAATTGGAAGTTTGAACAAGATATATATCGTGAGAGTAGGAACTAATAGAAAGAATTGAAGAAAAAAAGAAAGAAATAAAAAGAAAGGTAGATCTCGTAGAGACAACAAATCGATCGATTGAATGGTAGAGATGCCGAATCTCACTTACTTATAATCTTGGTGAAGAATGACTCCTCTCTGCAAAAAGAAGTCTCATCTAGAAAATAGGAGTGCTTTTCTTTCTGGTAATCTGTAATCATTCGTTCCATCCCGCCGTCCTCTTGGCGAAGACGCATTAATAAACAATGATTCGCCGAGGAGATGGGTGTGCAGCAGGGTGGGGGGAGTCGTGAGTCCTCTCCCGGGGATTATATTTCATCAAAATATCGGGGGTCTATCATCTTGGCCGGCCCAATTAATCACCCATCTCTCCTAAAAGTGCCGGACAGAGTAGGCGTTTTAACTGAGGGATGGTGAAATACGGTGCGACGGAGAACTGCGAATCTGGAAAATTTCAAAATTCTTTTTCTTAGAGAAGCGTTCTTGAAGTTTTGTGTGTTCAGAAATACTAAATTTTTTGTGACGAAAATATGATTCGGCATATCAATATTTTGTTTTGTTTCATATTTTAATAAAATAATATTTCTAATTTTGATATGTCTTGTATACTTATCAATATATGTAAATGAAAATTATAATGAAGATATTGGTGCAATATTTAGGTTTTACTTGTCTAGTCATTTGGTGAAGATCATTCATAATTGTCAGATTTCCTAACCATGCTCTGAATGTCATAAAGATCTTAATTAGATTATTAATTAACAGGAATAAATATTATTAATATATACAGCATTTAAAACGGTTATAAAGTATATTCTTCAAAAAAGAGATTTGGCTGTGTCTTTAACTGGAAATGATATAATAAATTGATTGCTTAGTAGCTGGAAGTTATGGTCAATATTGAATTATGGCAGATAAATTATTTTATGAAATTATGATAGTATAGTTTTAAGAAATTGTCAACTTGGGCCTTGTATTTAAGCAGTTGAATCTATACGACACTTTACTTAAATATATTTTAACGTCTCTGCCTATACTAGACCTATAACGGCTACAAGAAGAAAGCCATTTTCAGGTGAAAGGACTTTCAGGGGACTCAGATTTCATGCTATTTTCAACAATTTAATTCTTATTTACAATTATTATATATATATATGTATAATAAATATGTATATATATATGAACATATATTCAGAACTATATTTACAAAAATAAAAATTAAAGGTAATTTAAAGTAATTTGATTTACAAGTGCAGATCACTCCAACGGATGGAGATTTTCAGAGTTCTCGAGTCTGCATCGAATCTAATGCGTTGGTCTGCGGCAGCAGACCTTAATTATGACATTGTGTGACCACAAGGGGCTCAGTTGGTAAAAAGGTAGAAATTCCGGCCTATTCAGTCATTTCAGAGAAAAACAGAAAAACACTTCTGGTCGACTCGTCGCAGAACTCTCTCTCTTTTCATTAAAAATCACCTTTTAATCCTCCATTAAAAATCTCCTTTATCTCCTTCTCCTCTCCTTCCCTCACTTCTCATTGGAGCTGTCATTTCTCAGCTCGTGGTCTATCACCCATCACGATAAAAAACTCACAGCATATCATATTCAATCTGTAGAAGCAACCGATGAAAATCGAATTTCATTATACATGATACCGAATTTCTGCTATCAGATTTGAGTGACAGGTTGTTCTCATTTGTAGAAAACAATAAACTGCATGTAATATAATGACCAATAAAGCTCATCTGCTGTCAAATTGGAGTGACGGATTTATTATATATTTTTCGAATAACTTACATCCCTCTGTCTTGGGAATGAAATACCAAAACTCTTCTTGCGTGAAAAAAAATACTACACTATCATTTCGCATAAAATACTAATTGTAAGAACTAATGTTAATGAAAACTATTAGTTTTATAGAAAATCTGCCTTTTAAATTGTTTTTCTGACTGATTTCTTTAATTAGACAAAATTTATTTAATAATCTTTTCCCGCATATTTTTTTAAACAATTGTCTGTATTGTGAAACGCATTCTTTAATAAAAGTAACTTAAATGTTAAATTAAACGTTAATAGGTGATCTGTACTTAATAAAAAGAAAAAAAGCTTCTTTCTGAAGCTTCATTTTCATGGATAGCAAAAGCTACATCCCACACAACTGAAATAAAAAGATCAGCAGAAAGTTCATCGCTTTTGCCCATGTTATGTTTCGCTGACAATAACATAATCGAATTAAACAATCGAACAGAGAGAGTTGTCAGAACGGCTCGTGTCATTATTTTGTTTAATGCATTATCTGCCACGAGTATCAAAGCTATGTATCGGTTGATAGGAAACAAAGTGTTAACTGAAATAGATTGTATTATTTTTCAGGCTTATTGAAACAGAAATGATTTGTTACGATTTTATTTAATGAAGTGGTAGCTCATTATTTATTTATTGCGTGGAAAGGAAGAATTTCTGACATAATAATTCGGTTGCATTGCAAATAATTGCAATTTTAGGCTTCTTCGGAAATGTATTTCAACTGATTTATTAAAAAATTCAACAAACTATAAACTATTTAAATAATCTGGGTCCTCATCAACAAAATTAATATACTCATATATTCATATGTGAATAATAATTGAAATTATAATTACTACTTCAGTCCACAATTTTAACAATTCACAAAATTTATTGCTGTTCTAATGTAGCTGGCAATACAAAGACAGTTAATCTTTATGCAATAACAAGGACTGCTGTTACTCATTTAGCACTACCCGGGGGGCACGTTTAATAAAAAAATTATTTATTATGGATAAAATGGAGAACGAAACTAAAAGGAGTTTATCTTCTACAAACGTCTTCCTGCAATCCACGTACAAAATAGAAAAGTTGGTGGTTAACATTGATTAAATCAGGATCTTGTAGAAAAGTATGATCAGAAAACATTTCATATCACTGTACGCAAAGCTTGAAGTAGATGTGCGCAGGTTTCTTATAAAAACCTTTGGTTATGGGAGCACCTTTCATCGCTTCACCAATCCTAAGTTTGCTGATATTCATTTCCTGTATATCATAGCTAGCGATATTGAACTTTCCGCTATGCGATAGTATCGTGAAATCTATGTCGACACTTGAGATAATACGATGGGTTAATGAGCATCTCCATTTTTCATTTATTATGAGTTATTGGAAGTGGATGATATATAATATATATAAACAGTATGCATGTACAATATATACACAGTCGACCTTTTAAAACTCTTATCGTGACGATTAGAAAGAGATTAATGTGTTCTGTCAGTTAGAATCATCATTTGTCAATGTCTTTGGCATTTTTATATCCCAAAATATCGCTGTTGGTACGTTTCCAAATTAGCAACACGTAGCAATACGTTTTTAAATAATTCTAAAAAATAAATTTACGTAATGAATATTTCCATCAAACAAAATTTGAAATATAAAAAGGAACATAAAAAGTTTGAGTGTCCTGGCATTATGTGTCGATTAGTACAGTGCCCAAGAAAGGCCTTACTTCAAGGAGCGGGAAATGAGTTGTTTGTGGCAATAAGAAGAATATGATGAGTTCTTAATTTCCAGACAGCACACGAATCTAAATTATGATGTAACAATTATGAAATTAAAATCATCAAATTGCTGATAACAATCTCTGGTTTTCAACAAATAACAAATTTCGTTTTGGATTAATGCTTTTTTAGTTAATAATCCCTAATAAGAAGCAATTTAAAATATTTTTGTGTAAATTAAAAAATTTTGGACATCTCTAAGTCAGGAAAATTCTCAAATTACAGTTTTCAGAAAATATTAAACAACAAATTTTTATTTTAAGAAATAAAAGTTCGCTTTTTTTTTTTAATTCAGAGAATTTTGTGTTCCGAGTATTTCTTTACGACAAAGTTTTCCGTTTACAAATAAAACACAGACTAGAATTTTATCGATTCTTCTGTGAGACTTTAAGAAAATCTTTTGAGTTTCCTAGAACTTGAATTTTCCTTTGAGTTTTGGAAAGAGTAAAACATAACTTTATCTTTCTGTCTATTATTTTCCAAAAGTTTAAGTTTCTTGGCGACTAAAATTTCACTTTCGAAATTCTGAAGAATTTTTATTATTTTATATAAATTGGTATAAATATATATATTTAAACATGAAACAATTATTTCTACTGAAAGATTTGAGAATCTTTTCTGCGGAAAAATATCTTTATAGTTTTTTTTAAGAGTTTGTATGTTTTATTTAAGAAAAATATTTTATTTTCTCATTTAATGTCTCACATTTTTAGCCATTTTATAAAAGAAAATTGTCTAATAGTACTTCTCTTTTTCATTTATGCTTTTTGCACTTCAAAAATAGAAATTAGAGTTAAAATATCGGCAGTTATAAAACAGTATAAGGTATAAGGTAAGTTGACTTATGATAATTCAACGCATTTTAGTGTTTAAAAGTTTACATTAAGGTTGCTGAAGTTCAATTGTTTTTCACAAGAGATTGACTTGACTCAGCACTTGATTGGCTTGACGGGGACGCTTCTGCCAGTTCTTCTGGCAGCAATCGACATATCATTGGAGGGTAGGGAGTTCTTCTGGCATCCCATAATTCCTTGTTGTTGTTACGATGTAAATGTAAGATCAAAGTATAAAAACAAAACTCTTGAATATTATGTGTCATTTAGGTTTTTTTTATTACAAATAATTAATAGTTATAAAAATTCGAACCATTGCTGATAACTAAGTCCAGTTTTTGACATATTTTTTTCGAATGCCTCAAGTATAGTTTTTTGCTAAACTTTGTTCAATGTTTATGTAAAAAGCATGTTCATTTGTATACTAAATGGCATAAACTGCAAGATTTCTTCTAAATTTTAACAACTGATAATTTCTTAGAATATTTCTTAACATATTCATCTAATAAATTAAAGTTTTTAAGAATTCCTCCAGATGTACGTTTAAATATTTAAAAATTTATTGCAATGATTTATTGATCTGAAAGTAGTAATAATCATTAATATTTTAATATCTTCATATCTAGGATATATTAAACATAATTAATTAACTTTTAATAACGAGGCTTAAACAGTTAAATCTCTTTAGTAACAGGAATCTACAAGTATTTTAAAATTGAACTATTTTCGTCACAAAATTTGAAGTTGCCTAAATAAACCGCATAATCATAAAAGAATAAATACTTAAATTATATGAAAACGTTTGCAGAATTAATGAAACATCTAAATGAGTTTAAATACTTTTGAGAAATTTAGCAATCATTCATAATTTACAGAAATTCTGAAGTACATTTTCAAATAACTGTACAAATTGTTCTCAAATCGAATATTTGTCAAAGGTAAATGAAAATCATTTCCCCTTCATTTAAACAGTTTGCTAAAATAGATTGCTAATTCTTCCAGGTAATTCAAAATGAATATAAATACTAATCTGTAGAACTTATTACTTTTCCCCGTTTTGATCGTTAAAAAAAAAGAGAATCGTTAATGAAAATCGATTTGTTTTCCATGATTTCTGTTTGTTCCTCTGCTACATGGAGAAGCTCGTTTAATTATTTTCTAATAATTAATCGTTTAAGTAAACATGATGAGTGTACTTAAGTTGAACGGGAGATTGTTTCGGATCGATTCACTATCGTCAATTGAACGATTCAATGCAAATTTTTGTCAGGTAAATCAAAACAATGGTTCAGAGAATGAATAATTTTTACTCGTGTTTACAGGTTGTTACAGAATCTTTTGATTCCTTATCACATTAACACTTTGAAATATTATTATTTATTTAATTAATCCTGTTAATTCACCCACACACACACACACACACACACACACACACACACATATATATATATATATATATATATATATATATATATATATATACATTATATAATATATATATATCTAATTTTTGAACTAATACAAAAAACCTTTATGATGACTAGCTCTCGGTGCAGCTTGGTGTTTCAAGTTCAGTCCTGGCGATGCCATGGCGCTGGGTAGTGGCCTGAACTAAT
>BPLR01002850.1:0-42685 GCA_021605095.1 Caerostris extrusa
GTTACAAATATATTTACATATATATATAATTTTAATTCACAATAATTTTAAAAAATTCAAATAAGATAAAAACCATTTCATTTCAAAGCATTAAAAAGTGCTGCCAACTGCAGTAAACGAATAGAATTTTTATTTTTAAACTCGCAATAGCAGAAATTTTAAATTTTCTGAAACTATGGGATAACTATACTATAAGCAAAATAATCTGCAATAAAATTACTTATATTTTTTATTCAAATAAACTGGTCAGTGTCATAATTAGATACGAGTAGAAAAACAAGATAAATAAAACACAACACTTACAATTTTCCAAGAAGAATAAAGGCAGGTAAATGGGTCATTCAAAACACTGGAAACGTGAAAATCAGATATTATTTTCCAATTTTACATTTGTCAGAATATTTAATACACTAAAATTTAAACACTTAGGAGCACGCACACTAATCAAAGATGGCGGGCTAAACAAAAGAGTGTTAAGAACGTTGAGAAGTATGAAAGATTTTTTATAAAAATAATAAATTATCACTATTATTTTTTTCTCAGAAAAGTGAAAAAGTCGGAAAAATTCTATTTTTATTTTTGAATACTAAAAAAAATAAAGTCCAACAGTTACAAAGTCTTAAAAGTTAGTACTACAACCCACACGGTGGTTACCTAATATTCACTAGTTTGTAGTCATATGGTTGTTAATAATATTCACTAGTTTCGTCATCAGAAAGTTCCACTTAATAATTGAACATCACAGATATTTTTTCACCTCATTTAAAAAAAAAAAAAAAATCAAGGAGTGTCAAGAATATAATTTTTAAATCAGCGGAAAGCAAAACACTTCAAAATTGTGCGCAACCCTTCAGATCAACTTTGATAGCCTCAAAATCCCCCCCCCAATTGTAAGACAAATACAATTAAAATACAAAGACCATAAAAACAAAAGAAATTCAGCATTTACCCATAAGCCATCTAGCTTGCCAGTATCACCCGCAGACACCTTCAGCAGATAAGGCTGACAGAGGAATAGATCTTGAGCATCCATTTCATCCTTGGAAACATAGAAGGGCAGCACGGTGTTGGAGAAATGCCAATAAGTGATTGATTTGATACGTCTATAGGAGTTGACTTGACTCGACTCCTCCAATCAGGGCCGGATTTTCCTATAGGCTAACTAGGCTTCAGCCTACGGCATCATGATCAAGAGGGGCCTACATTCAAATTGTTAGCAAAAGTAGAATTACACTATTCTAAAAACAGTAAACACTAAAACACTGAATCAAAAAAAAAGGAGAAATTCTACATATATGAAACATAACAAGTAATTTACAAACTTAAAAATAGGAGGTGAAAGGGCTTCATAAGTGGAACAGCTTAGGACCTCTTTTCATCTAAATCCGGTCCTGATTCAAGGACTTAGCATAATCCCCAATCATTGTCTACATTAAACACCATGTGGATATCCTTTTTTTTTTATTCCTTATTTACATATCCAGAAAACGAGAGTTAATAATCATAATTTTTTAATGGCAATTTGTTTCACAGGTTGGAGCTTTCAAAATGTACGATTAATGAATAAATGAGAATAAATTTTCACTTGTATTTATTAAGTATAATATCAAATCAAAATAAATTATATTATTTAAAAATTTTGATTGCAATATAAAGTGCAGTTATAACTGCAGGATATTTACCAGAAACTAAATCTTTTATCTGTATGGATAATTTTTGATGGACGGACACAAGCCACAATTAGAATTTTTAAGAATTTACAAGATTTTATACTACCTCAAGAACTTGTGTTTAAATTTAAATTCTAATTTTTTTTTTTTTTTATTAATATTGTACTTTGCATCAGATAAAACAAAGACATTTTATAAAATTTATAAATATCATGAGCTTTGTAAATGAAAGAACATTGTAAATTCATGAAAAATTTGTGAGCATTAAAAAAAAAGTTAGAAATGTGTTGAAAAAGTAGGTAGTAATGTGTTTAAAAGATATGTTTTTTAGTTTTAAGCAAACATGAATATTTTGTGTCTCATATTGTGGTTTTTGTTTTTGTAAAAATGGTGAATGTATTGTGTAATTGATTATTTCAAATGTAAAACCATGTACACTATAGTAGAGAAATAAAAAATGTTTGCAGATTTATTTCATTTAGAAAAACACACAATCAACACATTTATTTTATTGAGTAGTTAATAAAATTTCAACGATGCCCCTTTTCAAACAGTTATTACTTACACTTCAAAGTAATGCACCAGAATTTTCATTGGAACCAAACAAATTGAATTTTCTGAAGTACATGGAGATTGTAATAGATAGAAGATCGAAAACATTGTCACTGTGACTGTTACAAAATGAACGTTGAATCATTATTTTTTTTTTGTCACAATAAAAAGGAAGATAGCCATTAAATTGTTATTATTTCTTTCATATTGGAATTATTTTTAGACAATCGGTTATTTTCATATCCTTTCTTTTAAGTAAATCACAGTTGTAGTATTTTGATCAGTTGTCTTTTAGGTGGGAGACAATCGTGAACAAGAAAAATTGCTTGTGATATGGGCCTGGTAGGTTTTCTATTACTGAGGAAAATTTTTTTTTTTTTTATTTCCAATGGCAGGCTATTGTAAGCAATAAAATAAAAAGAACATAAGGAACATGAAAACAATTATGAGAATCGAAGGAAATCACATAGTGACTTGTTTAGCCCATAAGGGCCCTAGCCTCCCAGTAACGACTATACACAATAGAGGAAACAAGTGCAGGGCTGACAGGAAGGTGAGATGAATGCATGTCCTCTCCAAAACTGCAGAGCATGCATTTTGGGCTTTCCTAATATTTTCATTCGAAAAAGATGATTAGCCAAACAATCATAGCCAGTCAAGAGTCTGAAAAGGGCAACAGCTTTCAACCTGGCTTGATCAGGGATGTTTAGAATAAAGTTAAACCAGGTTTTAGATGAGTTGCCTTCACATAAATTATCAGATAGTGTTCCGGAAAATGTCTCAGATCATCAGTTTCATCGAGTGAAAAGAGATGTCTTTACAAAAATTTTGGTTGTTCCTTTTTTAGCAAGATAATCTGCCTTCTCATTACCCAGGATCCCACAATAGCCTGGGATCCACTGCAAAATGACATCCTTGCCCTTTGAGTCAAGGTCTTCAAGACAAGAGATGCAATGCACAAACATATATTGTTGAAAAATAAAATTGCATTTTTTTTTTTTTTTTTGTATAGTTTACTTATATTTGCAGGGTAAAAAAAAAAGGGTTTTTTAATTGGATATATGATATTTAAAATCAATTGATGATTCTGATGCATAATATTAAGAGAAAATTTTGCCTCTACGAGATACATAACAGCAAATATTAATAAACGATAATCAATAATAATTATTAGAATATTAATTTGCGATATTTGACTATTTTATATTTGGAACTAAATAATTTAAAATTTAGAAACAAAATTGATCAATACAAATTTAAAAATGCCCTGTTATGCAAAAGAATTTGTAACTCTACTCAAACAGATATTTTATTTTAAATTATAATTTACATATTTAAAATAAAAAAATAAGGAAAAAGAAAGAAGCTTGTTTATTTTTTTAAAATTAATGTTTATACAGAGTATGCTTTATTGAAAAAAATAACAAATATAATTATTTTACAGTTCAGAATTTCACCATTTTTCTAAAATGAAGGTTTTTCATTAAATTGTTTGAAGTTCATTTTCATGCATTATGAAAGAATGCCTTCCAATTGTTATCACAGTTGTGATTCAAGGGCAGGGTCAAATACGGATAAACATTGGAGTAATTTTGCCCTTTTTACAGCAAGTAGAATTTAAAAATAAATAAATAAACACATAAAAATTTGGTAAAAGAATTTTTGATTTCATGTCAGGCGATATACGGACTGTGAATTCGAAAGTGTTCAGTGTTATTGAAGATTTAATTCAGAATATTTGATGATTAATAAACAAAATTTATCCAAAGTATTTTCTTACTTCTTGAAACTCAAATTAAATTTCTTTTAATATAATGTTTATAATTATTGTATTTTTATTATAGTAATAAAACTATTATATAGCCTATTTATATTTACATTAGTAGTTTTTTAAAATATCTGTTAAATATGCAGTTTAAAAATAGTTTAATGAACAAGTGTGGATAAAATTAACTCACAAAAATTCAAATAATAATAAGAATAAATATTTAAAATTATCAGAAAAAAATATATAATTATTTTCATAAACTTCTCCTTTTTCTTTAATTTTAAAAATCTAGGTAATCAATAAAAAACAAAGATTTTTGTTACAAAAACTATAAAGAACCATGACATGACAAACATTAATAAGAGTATTGTTGCAGGTGTGAATTTTAGAGATTATTTATCAGAACAGAAGCTGAAATTTCATTTACGAATCAGTATCATTGCCGTGTTCTCTTCAAACTACAGATGGCTGAGATTTGTCACTAAGAGTTATAAAAGTGATTGTTCTGTAGCAACCAAAGCTGTCCTTGTAAAATTTACAGGATTTTTCACCTGTACTGCGTGATATGTAGTACAAAACATAAAAATAATAAACATAAGCTTCAGGAGGCATGATATCGACAGTATACTGAACGATGCGAAAACTGCTATTTTGCAGGCTAGAAAGCATGCATATTTATATGATTTTTTCACCTAACTTGTTGCCAAATTGCGGGTTGCTTTCACCTGGCGGGACGGAGTGGGAAGTATAAATACACCCGTGGAAAACTCAAACTACTATACCCAAAACAGCATGATTCAAAACACTTGAATATGTCTTCGTGGTAAAGGAGAAAAAGGATTAGAAACGGAGGGTGCTAAAAGGCATCGTAAAGTTCTTCGTGATAACATCCCACTGTATCACTAAACCAGCAATTAAGCGTTTGGCTAGACATGGAGGTGTAAAACGTATTTCAGGTTTGATTTCAATAATTGAGAGGTGTGTTGAAGGTATTCTTGGAAAATGTTATCCGAGATGCTGTCACCTACACTGAGCATGCTAAGAGGAAAATTGTTACTGCTATGGATGCTGTCTATGCTTTGAGTACTCTTAACAGTTTCGGAGGTATATAGAACACCTTCCAAATTCCAAAACAAAAAAGGCCCTTTTCAGGACCAATAAATGATAATAAATGGTCATTCAATAAGTGAATATGCCCACAATATTGTTCAATCGGAAAAAGTGTAATAATGACTGACAGTACATGTAAAATCACTTTTAAAAATTTTAACAATGTATTTTAAAATCTACAATTGTTTTTGTTTATATTTTACATGTTTGCATTACAAATCAACTGTCAAACTTTCATAGCTTGTACACGCATACAAAGATACAAACATATATAAGTGTGTATTCAATATATTGTTATGCATTTTCATACATTAATAGATTGTACATCAATATAATATAATAAATGCGTAAATCACAACTATGTATTCAAATAACGATATATAACACAACAAATCCCACAGAGCAATAATATACAGATCATCAATGAAAAAATAAAGCACATGATTTGAGTAATGTTTACTACAACTAAACATGGAAGCATGCAATGATAAAAACAAATTAAAAAATTTAAAGCATTTTTAAAAAGGTGACATGCATTCATCAGTTTAATTAATTCAAACAATACATAATTCATAACATTTACATTGCCAATGCATTACTGCAATGCAGAATTTTTAAATTTTCAGAAACTATGGGATATAACTTCCTTACATCATAACATGGAAAAAATGCACTCGGAAATAAAAAAAGATGAATATCAACAACTGGTATACATGTCTACCACTAATACTATAAGCAAAGTAATCTGCAATAAAATTACTTATATTTTTTATTCAAATAAACTGGTCAGTATCATAATATGATACGAGTAGAAAAACAAGATAAATAAAACACAACACTTACAATTTTCCAAGAAGATTAAAGGCAGGTAAATGGGTCCTTCAAAACACTGGAAAAGTGAAATTCAGATATTATTTTCCAATTTTACATTTATCAGAATTTTAATACACTAAAATTTAAACATTTGGCGACCACATACACTATCGAATCAAAGATGGCGGGATAAACAGAAGAATGTTAAGAAATATGTTGAGAAGTATGAAAGATTCTTATAAAAATAATTAATTACCACTATTATTTTTTTTTCTTTAGAAAAGTGAAAAAACAGTCGGAAAATTCTATTTTAATTTTTAAATACTAAAAAAAACAGAGAACACAACCACATAATAAGCAAAGTCTAACAGTTCGTCTTAAAATTAGTACTACAACCCACATGGTGGTTAACTAATATTCACTAGTTTGTACGTCATCAGAAAGTTCCACTCAATAATCGAACATCACAGATATTTTCTTCACCTCTATTGAAAAAAAAAAAAAAGGAGTGTCAAGAATATAATTTTTAAACCAGCGGAAAGCAAAGCACTTCACTATTGTGCCCGCAACCCTTCAGACCAACTTTGATAGCGTAAAAAGTATTTTTTATCCCCCAAATGGAAGACAAATACAATTAAAACACAAAGACCATAAAAACAAAACACAAAACAAGAAAAATTCAGCATTTACCCATAAGCCGTCTTGCTAACCAGTATCGCCCGCAGACACCTTCAGCAGATAAGGCTGGACAGCTAGGCTAACTAGGCTTCAGCATAAGGCCTCAAAATCAAGAGGGGCCTACATTTAAATTGTTAGCTAAATTAGAATTACACTATTCTAAAAACAGTAAACACTAAAATACTGAATTGAATATAAGGAGAAGTTCTACACATATGAATAATAAACAAACATAAAAAATGGAAGTTTAGTTTAAAATTTAACATTCATAATAATTCATACTTAAACTTTAAATGCGAATTATTATGAAATAAATTTATCTCAATTTAATTTGCTTTAAACTTCAATGTATTGCATATATTTTATTTAATTCGATAGAAAATATGATTATTTTTATTGCATATTTTATTTTCGTAGTCAAAGAATTTTATTATTTGAATTTTGTTTCTTTGTAAATGTTGTGTGTTATGTTTGATTAGTTATTGTTACAAGTTCTATATATGGTGCAGAGAATAAATGTCGAAATAAGTGTTCTCGACTGTTTTTTATTTATTATCGTTGCCACATTTTTTATGAAGATTAGTACTAATTACAACATGTTTCTTTTAACATATTGTTATATATCACAGTAATGACGTATTTTATTATCTCTCATGAAATTTACAAATTTAAAAATGGGAGGTGAAAGGGCCTCATAAGGGGAATAGACTAGGGCAAGGACCTGTTTTCATCTAAATCCGGCCCTTGGCCTGGTCTATTCCACTTATGTGGCCCTTTCATCTCCCATTTTTAAGTTTGTAAATTACATGAGAAATAATAAAATACTGCATTACTGTGATATATATTGTGAATAAGCCGGACGCGCTGATCTTAACCAATACATTTTTATTTTTGTTTATTAGTCATATGTGTAGATTTTCTCCTTATTTTCGATTCAGAGGGCCTGAATGGCCGAGTGGCGCTCGGTACCACAGGTTTCGGGTTCGAGTCCCGGCGGTGCCATGGTTGTTTGTAGTGGTTCGGAATCCACTTTAAAAGTAGGTCCCGGTCATAACAGGATCTTAGAGCGTTGCGGGGGCATTGTTACTCCGCGTCCGTGGCTTATCTTCAAGTTACACGCTCCCCCTGGGTAATGCAAAGTGAGTACCTCTCTGCAGCACTTGCCTTAAGACATCCAAAAAGACCAAGCTGTCTGTGTTTGCCAGCTGCATTAAAAAAAAAAAATTTCGATTCAGTGTTTACTGTTTTTAGAAAAGTGTAATTCTAATTTTGCTAACAATTGGAATTTAGGCCCCTCTTATCTTGAGTCCCTAGGGTGAAGCCTAGTTAGCCTATAGGAAAGTCCGGCCCTGACCTCCTTCATCATTTTTTTTTAAATGTTTTAATAGGTGGATTTAACAAAAAGGAGAAATAGCATTTTAGCGCAGTGAAATGCACAGGGCTGTACATTTTGAATATTTCAATACATTTGGAATATCATTTGTTAAGCAGGTCGACGTCTGGTGCTATTCAAAACTCCCTAGATGTGTTTAAACACAAACTCCACTACACGAGTTGATATTAAGATACTAACTGTCAGATTAAGATAAAAAAAAAACATTCCATCCCCTGATTGGCTTTAATACCACAACTTTCGATTATCAGCCTTACACGGTAAAAAAAAAAAAAAAAAAAAGTCATTTTTCATCATTGCTTTTAGGAAAAAAAAAATCAATCATCTCTAAATTTTTATTCATTCCCCACTTCAGAATTTTTATAAACATAATTATTATAATGATTTTACAGATGTTCAATGTTTTACCATCAGTTTAAAAAAATCATTCCTTCCCATTATTGGATCAAGCACCATAATTTTCGATTAACAACCGAACACACTAGCCGATTTCCCCATAAAGGCCCTTTACACCATTTTTAATACATGAAATTTAGATATATTTCTGAAGGAAGGTTTATATTGTAAAAATCTTTAGTTATAAGGATTTAACTGATATTGAAAATTCTTTGTTAAAGACTAAATTTCATGGTTAGGCCATCTCGACCGTTTGGATTAATGCCAATTTAACAACAAAAATTCATTTGTGACGAAGAATAATTTGCTGAACATCTTCGTTTGTAAGCAGTGTATTTTTAGAGTGTCATTTTTTCTTTCTTAAAGATTGTACGTGTGTTTTCAACAATAATTGAAAAACGTAAATTGTAATGACTGCTAGATTGGAAATATCAAAATTATAATTAATATTAGGATTGGAGAATTTTGGAATATACTTCCAGAAGCCATCCACGTTGTAAAGATGGCTTTTAAATCGTAAAATATTTCATCATGCGGTCGACAAAACAGTTCACTATTTTTGCGAGCCTGAATTTAATTGAGACAATACTATAAGAAACCCTACATAATAAATATTCTTTTTGGAAACTTTGATAGGGGTTTTTTGAAACAAGAAAAAAATTGTTTTTTATTTCCGCGAAATCCTCCATGCTGGACATTTTTAATATTTCTATATATAGACACTTTTTGTCTTGCAAACGACCCCAATTCTTGACTCATGACTCGTGACGTGACTGCACGATCCATTAAGGCCGTGCGGGTAACATGCCTGTCTTCTCGACTGCTAATGATAAGGGGCCTCTGAGATCCAACACGGCGTTCCGTATTACCGTCCTGAACTCATCGATTCCATATTCAGCTAACAGTCATTGAATCTCGACTGACGCGAGCAGCAATACTACGATACGATAAATCGCAATCCCGGTACGCTGTAATTCGACCTTTATCAAAGTCAGAAACGTGCTGGTACTCATTTCTGCTTCTTACATGAGGAATCACAACAACTGTTCACCAGGTAACAATGTTCAAATGTAATTTGTGTATGAGAAACCGGTAGATGTCTTGGAACAGATCATCATTTTTGAAATGAATGGAGCTGAAGATATGATCCTTCCAAAATTATACTTGGACTAGTTTTTTTATTTATTTTTTTAAACTTATATATTTATTATTATCATTATTTTGTTAAACAGATATACAAAATTTGTTTAATCAAATTTCATTTTTACGCCATGCACAAATTTTTAAAATATTGTATTGTTTTATATTTAAACAAGAAGTTTCATATCTTTACGCTAACGAGGCTCTGACTTTCGTATGTAAATGTAATGGCTTGAAGAGATAGGTATTTTGTAAATGAGTGGAATTCAATATATATTCTTTTAAAAATTATTCTGGAACTCGTTTTAATATATATACTGCTATAATATTTTTAAAAGGTGGTAGATTAAGTAAAATTTCAAATTTCATAAAACAAATTCTATATATTTGAGTAACGAATTAAAACGAGTTCCAGAATAATTTTTAAAAGAATATATATATATAACAAGAGAAATTTTTCAATGCTTGTATATTTGCTAGGTAAAGCTTAAGTAAGGGTGATCTCTACAGAAGATCACCAGGATTTGAATAAGTGTGGTTGAAGATAGAACTCGCAAATTTTTTTTTTTTTTTTTTTTTCGGACATTTTAATTCGTTATAAAAATACACAAAATTTGGTAAAACAAATTTTATTTTTACGGCGTGTACAACTTTTTAAAAATATTTTATGATTATATATTGAAAAAAAATTCAGATTCTTGGGTAACCCGACTCTGATTTTCGTGTGTGAAGGAGATATCTTGAAGTGATCTGCTTTTTTTTTAAATGAAACTATTTGAATATACTTTAATTTTAAAATTATTAATGAACTCGTTTTAACTTCTAAAACATATATACAATTTTATTTTTATAAAATTTTATTTTCACATCACATTTTTGTCTTTAAAAATATTTTATCAGTACATATTGAAACAAGATGTTTCAGATTTTTACGGTAGCAAGGCCCCGACTTTCGTAAGTGGGGACGAGTTACATTGCAGAAATAGGTAACCTGTTCACTTTTTCGCATGATTCCCCATTCTCTGCCACAATTCAATGCGTCTAGTATTAGTAAACAAACATTATTTACGTCTGTTGCTAATATAGTTCACTAGACCTTAGAGAGCAAAAGTACTGCCAGAGGAGCCGCCAATCCCAAACGATGCTTTGGCCATCGTAAGCTATGCAACCCTGTATACGTCAGTGTCTTATTTTATTGGCAAAAGAGAACTCAACCGAACTCATTTTGGCGTAATCTTTATTTGGTGGCTCTTTTGCTCTCTAATGTTTACTTAAGTTGAGCAATAGTATTGGGTCGAATTGACATGCCGTATTCTCGAGAGTGCAAATTTTTTTTTTAAAAACATGTTAAATACTTTTAAAAAAAATTGATAAAAATAAATAACAACAATCTAAAATTGAAATAAGTTTTCTGTGTTTTATATATATATTTTTTTATTTATTTTTTTATTTTAGTTTTAAAAGTATTTTTGTACTTCAAAAAAACTATAGATTAAAAATATAGATTGAAAAAAAATTAAATGATTGCAATTAAATGTAAAACTAAATTAAATTTATCATAAAAAGAACTTCAAAATACAAATAAAACAGTAGTAGTATTGTATTGTAGAGAGAAGATAGAATATTTTTTATTGAAAAAGGTTTTACATTTCATTTGAAATTATCTTGCATTTTTATGTATAAAATACAGATATTTGCTAATATTAAATAAACCAAAGAAAATTTTTGTCCTTTTTATAATTTATGCAAATAATCCCGAAAATATTAATTTCAATTAATAAATCAAAAAAGAAAAAAAAGAAAAAAAGAAAACGTTCACTTTATTTAATAAACCCTAAAGCTTAACATTTTTTGCAATTTGAAAAAATGCACAGGTATTATGCTTTTTTTAGTAGATAAGTACTATATTCAATTTGATAAGCTTTTATTTGGAAAAAAAATATTCTTGAAGATTGAAAATGAAAATATAAGAAAAAAATTGTGACAATTTATACAGTATAATTATGGATTCAAATAAGAACATGATCAGAAATATGGCAATTTTTTACTTTTTATAATTTTTATCATAAAAAATTATATTTCATATATAATTAAATAGGCTTATCCGTGCTGTAATTCAAGATTAAATAAAAAGAAATTTAGAGAAAAAAAAAAAAAAAATCGGATTTCTTATTTTAATTTCTCTTTTGCATAATTTTAAGTAATAAGAAAGGAAGCACAAGTTCTCTCACTTATCTTTAGTTACGTACATCAAAGTTAATATATATACATATATATATATAGTTCTACGAATCATAAAAAGAAGTTATATATGTTTTATTACATACTCATTAAATATGAGAAGAAAATCCATTTTTAATTCACAGGCACATTTCAGAAAATTTTCACAACGGCTCTCAAAATTACCATGCATAGATTTTGTTTAAATAACAATAAAAAGGGGCGATTAAATAGTTTTATACAAACATCATACATAGAATACGTTAAGTAATCTTGTGATTCAGTATTTTTAGTCATTTCTAATAGTAGTATAAAGTAAGTAAATATTTAAATGTGAGATCAAACAGACAAAAAAGTTGCAGAATGTTAGGATCAAATGAGAGAGCATATAGATATATATTTTTTTTTTCGTATTTATGATTTTATTTTTTTTTTTTTTAGTTTATTTATTTATTGATGTATGTAATATATGTAATATATATATATATATATCTTCTAGATGTATTTGTGCGATAAAACTTTGATAAATATCAAATTGGATTTTTCCATACTAAATCATCAATGCAAAATAAATTTCATTGCCTTTTTTTCCCCCTCAAGCTAAACTGTTGCTCCTGTAGCATGTTTTTCTCACACTAATAACAATGAAATGGCCAACGGCTTACATTACTGACTTATTGTAATAGGCCCCCTTTATTGGGCTATTATAAAATTGGAGATCTGAGACCATCCACAGCAACTTAAAGTTATAGGGAGGCTGGTTTGTTATTGTGTTCCTTTGTAATTTTTTATTACTACGTCCGGTCCATTCAACTGGTTCCTAGAACGAGAAATTTCTTCTGCATACTGTTTTGAACGGGAACGGGAAATTTCTTCTACATACTTATTACATAGTGTTCTGATATTTGACTCTTTATTTTTAGCTGTTTTAAATCCAAGTTTTTTTTTTGTCATTTTAAATTTTCCTTTTTTTTTTTTTACTTAATTCATTTTTTTTTTTTTTTTTTTTTTTTTGTCCCAATAAATGTCTTTAAATCGTTCCTGCATCTTCAATCACTGTGAAATGGAATCAAGAAAAACTTGCTGTGAAATGTGTAACAAGTTGAATTATTACAAAATCGAATTTTTGTAGAATCTTCGTATAGTGCTTGTGGGTTATAGCTTATTTTATTTCGTTTTCTGGTCTTACAGTCCTTAGTATAATCTTTTATAATTCTGACTGCTCTTAATTGTCCAGTTTCTTAAACAACTTAGCAACCTTCCTAATTCAAATCAAATAATAAAAAATAAAAATAATCAAAAAATTAATAAATAATTTTTAAATAAAATTTAAAAAAACTTTTCAAATCAAATAAAACTGCTTATAATCTGAAATTACCCATTATCGTACAATTTCTTTTTTATTATTTGCAAATTTGTTCTTCTAAAATGTTCAATTGTATACGGCACATCTCGACACCTTTTATGCAGGAATCAAGCAATATAAAGCAAGAAAAGTACACATATATCTTCTCAGCCATTCTAATTTTAACAATTTCTATTGTAGTTCTTCCAGAGCATTACATATCGCTAAATGCAGAACTTGAAGGGAAAAATAATACCTTGAATAATTCATAGAATATTTCGAAATCATCCAAATTTGTATTTATATAATTTTTAATGTTATAAAAACATTAACATTAACATTATTAATCCTTGGAAAAAGTATTTCAAATATTTAGATTCAGATTTTAATTAAGTACTTTTTTTTTTTTTATTGGACCAACATCTCACATAGAAAAAGCATTTTGAATATACTAAAAATAAATTTCGCTTGAATTTTAGAATTTTCTCTTTTCTATAGACATGAATAGTAGCAATAAATTTCTTTTGCAAACAGCTGTTCTACGACCAGTAAGTATACTTACGAATGACTTATGCCCCTAAGTCAAACTTAAAGATCATTAAATCTTTTCAAAATATCACTCTCAGACTGCAGCTAAATGTTATATGAGGTAATTCGTAAATACAGCAAGCCGTTAATATTCTCCCCTTAAATACTTCCTTAAGCCCGTTTCTGAAAAATTCTTTAATTCTATTGATAACCACAATAATTTAACAATCCAGGAAATTAAAATTTGGGATCCTAATATTAATATTAAAAGATAGCCAAATATTTTAATTTAGTATTTCTTCTTTTGTTTTATTTTAATAATTTGGTTTTTTTAATTTTATTTAAATTTTCTATTATTGTGGACAGTTTACCTAATAGTCAACAACTATTAATACCTTGTTATTTACCAAACATAAAATAATTTATAACATTTATACAAATTAATAGCCTAAAATTTTAAAAATGCCTTATTTTATTAAATCTAACGCTTCACAATTTATGAGTTTCTTTTGTAATTTGAAAAAATGCACTGATTATCCTTTTTTAATAAATAAGTACTATATTCAATTTGGTAAGCTTTTTATTTAGAAAAAAATATCTGTTAAGATGGAAAAAAAAAAAAACTATACGAACAATTTTAATTATGGATTCAAATAAGAACAGAAATATGAAATTCTTTCTTTTTAAGAATATGTTAAGAATATTTATAGTTATTCTTATCGCTGTAAATAAATCTAAGTTATCAGAAGAATTACATTCAATAAGGAAAAACCATAAGAACACATTTTCTTTAGATTTTATAATTCTCAAAAAGATTAGACAGAATTTTTTTGTTTGTTTGTTATGTTATCATATTTTCAAAACAATATATTTTTATTTATTTATTAGATAAATATTTGTCCAACAGAAAAGTAAATTATCTTATTTACAAATCTTTTCAAAATAGACAGTTTGACCAAGGCCTAAAAACTGGACCCTTCTCTTATTTGTCGTGATGATCCGATCCTAAGCAAAACTAGTGTTATTACCCATACAGAGACACACACACATATATATATATATATATAATATTAATTCGGTGTGTCTAAGTGTATAATCAGAAAATCTCACTAGATAATTAAGAAAACCTAGGTGTTTACTGGTACAGTCAACCCCTCCCCCTCTTTCCTCCACAAAAGGAGACACTCTTAATAATTTTTGCAAATATCATTAGATCTTCATATAAATGGTATTGCTAGAAACAGAACGAGGGAAACTAACTTATAGTGCAACGCAGTTGATTAACAAAATTAATTAACATGGTTAATTAGCCTCTAACTCTTTTTTTAAATCGAAATTTCATAATGGAAACCAAGATTTTTCACGCAATCGATACAGTATTAGAAATTAGTATTTGTTAATTTTTTTTATAGAGATCTGATTAAAAGTTTTGGAGATATAGAGGTTCAAGAACTGACTTTAATACTAATATATGAAAATTTCGCTTAATGAACGATAGCTTTGGTTCAAATTAATAATGTTTTTTTTTTTAATTTTTAAGGCAATCGAAAGAAAAGAATTTTCCAAAATTAAAAATATTAAATTTTAATTAAAGTTATGAATAAAAAGGAATTTAGCATAATAAATATTTTTGCCGATGCCATTCTAGTGTCGCCACCCCTTCAGATATAAATTGTTTTCAAATTGTTATGAAAAGTTTAAGAGATGTTAAAAAGAAAGGGCAATTAGGTACCCGATACCAAATTAAAAATATATAAATATATCTGTTTTTGTACAAACGAGATAATGGCTGACATCGCATGATCAAAGTTAGAAAGAGGAAACTTAACTAAGAAATAATTTAATTCATTTGATTTAAGTTTTTAATGTTTTTAATTTTCTTTTTGAATTTATTAGATGTTCTCATTTTGGAAACATATATAGTTATTATTATTATTATTATTATTTTAAATTTAGTTTTATGTAATTCTGAAACGAAAATGATTAAAATTTGACTTCATAAAACATTAATAAATAAAACGTAAAACTACACACATAATTTTTAATATGCATATTTTATGCATAAAATAATTAATCATTTGCTGTATTACAGCTTTTGAAATATTTTTCTCTTTAAATCAGAAATGTGTCGGTCTTTGATTTAATATAAAATTAGTTATATTAAAAAATGATCAAATGTTTTCTAATTATATTTTAAAAGTATTAAAATGATCCTTAAAACTGTAGCTATTTCTGGCTATTTTGCATAGATATACGTAGTATAATTTAATTTTTATAATAGGTGCATAATTGATTTTCTAATACATATTTCACAATATTTTCGTACTTTTTTCCCCAATAATATGCATATTTATTTCTGCTTAGTATATACTTATTTAGATATGATCTGACATTGCCAGCTATAGTAAACATTATAAGACATTTAATTTGTTAAGTTGTGTTGCAAAAAAACAAAGGATTATTTCAAATTATAGGTCCACAAAATTAAAAAAATATATTAAAAAGTCAACATATAATATATAAATTTTACACAGTTTCATTTATGCAATTTTTTTTTTTCACTGCAAATCAGCGACCATTTTATTCGACTTACGTATATGCGAGTAGTCCATCCACGAATAATAAGTTAGTTTATAAAACAAAAGTAAATGTAAAAGTAATTCGGTTAAGAATGGGTTCGGTCAGGACCAGATTTCCCAATAGCCTAACTAGGCTTCAGCCTAAAGCCTCAAGATCAAGAGAGGCCTACATTCAAATTGTTAGCAAAATTAAAATTACACTATTCTAAAAACAGTAAACACTAACACACGAAATCGAAAATAAGGATAAATTCTACACATATGACTAATAAACAAACATAAAAATGACGAGGTTGTCTTCATTAAGTATTTTGTGCAGCGAAAATGAAACCTTCAGAAAAATAGATTTTGATGAACGCGTGAAAAAGTTTAGAAAGAAATTCTTCTAGTCTACTATTTCGAATTAATGTATACTTGGATTGAATCAGTTTTTAAATAAAATAACTATTAACATAAAATTTAATATGATATACAATTTGATATTTTTCTTTTTCATGATCTGGATTTTTTGAATAATGTTCCATTTTTGGTTTAATTTGAAACTTAAAATCCATACTTAAACTTTAAATGCGAATTATTATGAAATAAATTTATATGAATTGAATTTGCTTTTAATCTTCAATGTATTGAATATATTATATTTAATTTGATAGAAAATACGATAATTTTTATTGCCTTTGAAAAAACGGAAGAAAAAAATAATATTTAATCAATATAGAAAAAGAGATGGATATATAACATATAAATATATATTTCTTTTAATTTGGCCGGCAAATTAAAATTCTATCCTAGGGCCGTAGTTTGCCCATCCTTGATTTACACTCATGTCCATAAATTAAGGATAATGAAGTTCAGGCAAAGAAAGAGACAGAAGCAAAACAAATTAGACTTATTTGTAAAGTCTATTTATTAAACAAAAGGTAAAGAGCAAAAAAGATGCTACATGTTTGACATAATTAATAAAAATTGTGATTTTTACTCCCTGGAGCAAATTTCAAAAAAAGAACCTATTTACAAAAAACAGTAAAACATGGTTAGTATGATGGTTAATATGGAGTATGTCTCCCGGACGATGCAATACAGGCCTTACAACGCCTAGGCATGCTGAGTATCAAATTATTAATCTGATCTTGGGGAATATTACACCACTCATCAAGCAATGTTCTCCGAAGTTCCGGTTGACAGGTGGGAGGGGGTTGACGGGCTGCAATTCGTCGGCAAAGCATATCCCACACATGCTCTATTGGATTCAAGTCCGGTGAGTATGCTGGCCAATCCATACGGGTGATATCCTCCAATTGAAGGCATTCGTCTACAATGTTTGCACGGTGAGGACGGGCGTTGTCATCCATAAACAGAAATTCAGCACCCATGGCGCCCCGAAACAAACGTACATGTTGTTCCAGAATGACATCCCGATAGATGTGGCCTGTCATCGTTACATTCTGAACATGCAGGTCAGTTCTGGAACCAAGAAAAATTCCTCCCCAAACGAGCCATCCTGCACCACCGTAACGGTGTCGTTCAATGGTGTTCTCTTGGTGGTAACGGGTACCTGCGCTCTCCATATGAAAGTCCGGCGAGAATCAGACTGCAAACTAAACCTGGACTAGTCGGAAAACATCACACAAGACCACTGTTGCGGTGTCCACAATGCATGCTCTCTACTCCAGGTTAATCGCAGGCGACAGTGAGTTGCGGTAAGTGGAACAAATCTGACATGCCTACGAGCATATAGACCAATGTGCCCTAAGCGTCTGTACACAGTCTGCCTTGAAACTGTCGTACCTGTAGCTGAAGAGAGCTGACGAGACAGGTCTGATGCTGTGCTCCGTCTGTTTCTTTTGGCAGTAACTGCTAAATACCGGTCCTCATTCGGCGTTGTAACTCGGGGGTGACCTGTGCTGTAACATCTACTCACATTAGCATCTTCTTGGAATCGTTGCCAAAGCCTGGAGATGACACTCTGGGCGATTCCAAGTTCCTCGGATACTTCCAGCTGGGTACGTCCACATTCCAGTCGTCCGATAATTCTACCAATTAAAAAATCATCCAAATGCTTCCTTTGTGCCATAACTATGCGGTTATTGCACTGAAAGGCTTTTAAAGCGCTTGTGAACAATTTTACTTCTTTGCCACCATTCCTTATATACTCTCTCTTACACTCTCGTCATTGTGACGTACTATCCGCGCCATCTGGTGGTTTCCTGTAATTTGCATATTCTTCTTCAAGAGGTGTGTGATAATTCTACAGGTGAAATTTTTATTTTAGAGTTCAATTTCTGTGTGATTCTGAATTATCCTTAATTTATGGACATGAGTGTAGATAATCCTCATAAACCTAAAACTTGGAAGGTCTTTAGAGAAAAACTATCAATAGATAGAACTGCTTTTCAGCCCTCCTGATGGCAAAGTAGATATTCCACTCAATTGATTTTTAACACTTAGTCACCGAAGTATTATTCTTTAAAAATTCCAAGATTTATTAAGGTGTATATTTTTATGACTCCTTTTTGCTAAAGATTTCTCACAAGTATTTTTTTTTTTTTTTTGATACTGTTGATAATGCTAATGTTTTAATACATTCAATATAGCTCCACTATCTCTTTGTGACAATTTTATACTTTATGCGGCTTTTAATCGATCATTTGCAACTGTTTATTGAGCTATTTTAGCCTTCAAACGAGATTGGATCTATTTTCATAGAAAAAAAATGTCTCAGTTTTATGTATCTCATATTTATTTTTCATTTCTTTTATTCATTTTACGGATGTAACTATCTTAACTATCTTCTGTGAAATTTTTCATTTTTCATCAATTTTTAGTATCTATTTAGTTATTTTTAATTCATTGTTATTTAGTATAATTATATTGATATTTGTGTTATGTTTGATTGGTAGAATTTTTTAACAGATGTACAGTGTATTTACATTCCTACAAGGTTTTAATTAATTAAATACAATATATAGACAATCTTTGTAAATATTTTCAGTCTGAGATTGTAAATTTTAATATATATTTACAGGTTTTTGAATAATTTTTTTTTTATTTTTACTGATTTAACATGAAATATGAAAATTAAAATATTTTGGGCCAACTAAACATTGATCTGTTATGTGTTAATAACTAGAGCATATTTTTATACCAAACAATTAGACCTATTTTTGTATTTTATATGATGAACTGGGGCCTGAACGGCCGAATGTTTAGCGCCTTGGAGCTCGGTGCCACAGGGTTCGAGTCCCGATGGTGTCATGGATGTTTGTAGAGGTTCGGAATACACTTTAAGCAGTAGGTCCCGGTCTCCTATGACTGTAAGAGCGTCACGCAGCAGAAGTCAGCCTTCTACCTACGGGTGCTCCATCAGAATAGAAGCTGCACCCCTCTTCCCTCCTTCCATGAAGGATATAACAACAACATATGATGAATTTGCCATCAAACTAATTGTCTTATATTTATAATATTCTGAGAGCTTAATTATAATTTAAATAAATGTATATTTGGATTGCTCATAATCCAATATCTTTATAAATATTCAATAATTTTTATGTTTAAATCAACAGAAAATGATAAAAAAAATAATAAAAATTTCAAATACAGCATACCTTAGTATTCTATAATTCTATAAAATACTCACTTTTTTTTTTTTTACATTTCTGAAAAATTTAATTGCCAAAAGCAAATTCTGAGGTGAAAGAAAAATAAGATTAACAGTCGTGTTGCGATTATAAAATATTAAAGCTATACACTAGTACACTGGAAAAATAGGTTTTTTCCACAATTATATATTAATTTCCTATTTAACGTTTAAAAATGGAAACTGAAAGTAATTAATTTCTTAAATGCAAGACATATGTATACAATACGGGCATAATACTACAAGGCTTACTGTTCTGAAACACGAATAGAAAAAGAAGAAAAGGAAAATTTAATTTATTTTTTATTTTCGAGCAGAAGCGAAAAGGTGGGCTGACAAATACAAACAAGACTACTTTACTTTTTGTAGTTTTCGATGGCTCATTTCAAACGGCATGTGTAATCCGGAAATGTGGACATATATTAGCCGATTTAAAGAAATGTATTACCATTATTATGTCAAACACGTATAATAATATTATAATGGTAACAATATAATTAACGAGATATAAAACATTGTGCGCAGTATATGCACCATTTATGTACATCGAGCAACACATATGGTCATTGAGGTACTCAAAATAGCATATTAGTAACAAAGTGACTTCTAATTTTTTGCGTCATCGCTTTATGCAGCGCCATCTAGTGCCGGAGTTCACAGTCGGTTAAAAACAATGGGATGTTAGGACAAATACGAAACGAACTATACTGAAAATAAAAAATGCTCACTTAGTTAAGACTTATTAGTGAATCAGAGATAATTCAAAGACGTCTGTTGTATACACACTACATCATCTAAGGCTAAGAAAGATTTGTTCCTTAGTTGAAAGGCAATCTACCACTAAATTCAAAAACATGAATTATATAAATAGCAGCATAATTTTAAAGTAACTAATCACTACTGTACTTTTCACAAGGAGAAGAATTACTCCCCCTAACATTTACCTCTTTAACCAACTAATCAAATGGTCTACTAATGCAAAATATCTGGGAGTATATCTCGACAATAAACTAACCTACATTAATCATATGAATCATATAAAAAAGAAAGTTATTATTTGTATTCGCATGTTGTACCCTTTTATTAACAAAAACTCACCTCTTTCTTTAGAAAATAAATTACTCATTTACATGTACTATTTGCGTCCTGTTATAACTTATGCTAGCCCAGTTTGGGGTTCTGCTGCAAAGGTACCACATTAATTTTATTAATAGAATTGAAAATAAATTACTTCGTATGATAACAAACTCTCCTTGGTACTTTAGAAATGATGACATTCGCCACAGCTTATCCCTCCCTGCTATTCAAAATTTTATGCTTAAACTCGCGAAAAATTTTTACGCAAATCTTGATTTTATTCCCAATGATGAAATTCGTAATCTTCCTAGATACGATTTCACATTGCCGGAAAACGCTAAACGCCCTCGGGCGACACTGCACAATTTGCAATTGACCTAGACGAACTGGCTCAGTGTTCAGAGTAGAGTCCTTGTTGCCGTAAGGCAGCGGGTTCGAATCTGACCTGTCCCTTTAGTCATCATTTCTAGCAGCACTTACTCTACTCCGTAGTATACTCCTAATTGTTTTTATGTATATATTTTTTCTGTAACTGGTTTTTTATCTTGTTTCTTTTTCTTTTCATTTTTTATTCTTAACTTGTATTTATTTCACTATTGGGCAATACCTTTATCACTCATTACTGTTTATAATCATCAATGCTTTTTTTCCATACCATGAACTTTAATCTATAATCCTGGAGTAATAGGTCATCATAGACCAAGGAACTCCGTAAACACAAGGACGACGATAACTAATTACTTTTCCTCTTGGGCGTTTAATTTATAATTAAAGGGTGTGTTGAACACCCTAGTTTCAAATGAAAACAATGGTAAAATTTCAGTATGATTCATACATTTCGACGTTGGGTGTAATAACATCATTGATGCCATCATTGCTGTGACATTTAAAAAAATATAAAGTTTATGGATATTCAATTAATCTTTTTTGTAGGATAGCAAATTATTTGTTAGGAGAAGTACTAAAAGAGATTTGCTTAGTTTCTCCTAAGATTCTATTAAAGCAGTGGTCGTAAATCTTTAAAATCAGTTGCCGAAGAAGAAAAGGAAAACTGAATAGACTTATAAAGTTTTACGAATTTCATAGATTCTTATTGTAATAGAATTGAGAAGTGCAGGTTATATATATATATATATATATCTTTAGAACATTTAACTTGTTTTTGACTGTTTTTAAGGCCTTTTGACCATTTTTGTTAATGTTTGGTCTTTTCCCTTTGTAATCTTGATTTGTTTATATATTTTTTTGTTTCTACGGTAAGTGGCCAACGTTGCATGGATTGAGTTCCAATAAGTCCATAGATAACAACAACAATATATATATATATATATGTATATGATTTGCTGTCGATACTATATATATATATATATATATATATATATATATATATATTGTTGTTGTTGTTGTTATATATATATATATTGTTATATATATACACACTGTCTGGAAGAAAGTGACGGGACACCCCTCGAAAAGTAGAAAAGTGGACAATACAGATGACACATGCGCAATAATAGGTATCTCGTGTCAGCCATATCCTATAAATACTCTGTGGAGTCGACTAGAGTTGTTTTTGTCAAGATGCCGCCACGGGAAGAGTTGTCTGAGTTCGAGAAAGGTGTGTTGGTTGATTTGCATCTTGCCAAAGTGTCAATTAGGGAGATATCCCGTCTCCGTAACTGCTCAAAATCAACTGTAGCACGTGTTGTGTGTCGCTACAAGACTGAGGGACACTGCCAGAACAAACCCCGAAGAGGACGACCTACAGTTCTCACCAGCAGGGACCGGCGGGTGCTCGGCAGGGAGATTCGAAGTAACCGTCAAACATCCATGGAAAATATCGCTAATGAGTTTAGACAAGCCACAGGTGTGGCCGTTTCGACCAAGACTCTTCGTATCGAGGCCCATAAGTTAGGTTACACTGGACGTTCGGCGGCCCATAAGCCTTTGATTACGAAAACCAACAAGAAAGCGCGCCTTCAATGGGCCAAAGACCACCGTACTTGGACTCTGGATGACTGGAAACGCGTCCTTTGGAGTGACGAGTCACGATTTACCCTTTTCCGTTCCGATGGACGTGTTTGGGTATGGCGTTTACCAGGAGAACGCCTTTTGCCCGAGTGTGTCGTTCCAACTGTAAAGTTTGGTGGAGGAGGATTGATGGTATGGGCCTGTTTCTCCTGGTATGGGGCAGGCCCACTGGTGAAGGTTGATGGTGCGATGAATGCCGATAGATACTGTGATATTCTCGACAATCATGTCCTTCCTACCTTGTGGGCAACGTACGGTATGGATGATTGCTGGTATCAAGACGACAACGCAACATGCCATGTTGCAAGGAGGACTCTTGATTGGTATGTGAACAACAACGTTAAACGCATGGAGTGGACTGCTCAGAGCCCTGATCTTAACCCAATTGAACATCTCTGGGACGAATTGGACCGTCGGTTGAGGGCCTGCACCCCACTCTCAAAAGCAAGCCTGAACTATGGAACTTCCTGTTAAACATTTGGAAGGAAATTCCTCTTGCCACTATGGCTAATTTAGTGGAAAGCATGCCCAGAAGGGTTGCAGCTGTGATCGCAGCCAAAGGAGGCCCTACCTCCCTATTAATTTTAATAAATATGGGTTTATGTCGTTATAGTGTCGTGTCCCGTCACTATCTTCCACATAGTGTATATCGGTCCGATAGTGACCTTGAGAAACAAATCACGTTATCTTTAGCTGGGAGTGACAGCTGGTCGAAAATGGGGCCCGCGAGAATTTCTTAGATACGCGCAAACCCAACTCTGGTTGTAACCGAGCCGAGACACACGACACACGGACGGTTGGGAAAAACCTATTCTAACTGGTTAGCAAGGCCGATTCAATCGTTTTCGTACTCTCGTGTGGACCAAGAAATGTTGAATTATAAATAGTTATGTCTCCAAAGTACCAGATTTAAAATTAATCTAATGAAAAGTGGTAGGTAACGTGAAAATTTCAAATAATGTTGAGTGAGAATAATTCAACAATTTACTTTTAGCTAAAAATAATTTTACAAAGAATTGCCTTCATCAAAAATTTGGATTCGTATTGGTATGAATTCAAAATTTTAAGTTAAAAACTTTAAAAAACTTGATTCTTTTCAAAATAACGTGTTCGATTTTTCTGCTTTAGCAGACTAGTAGAAGAATCAAGAACTTCAAATCAAATACTTCTAAGAAGTAGGAGAATCAAAAATTTCTAAAGAACTTTTAGAAAAGAAAAGAGAATGTATTTTTGAAATTACATCAATTTACAAAGAATCACTTATTATATTATACTTTGGCATTCAAACAATATAATTCTTTGCAGGTATAAATGAAATGTTTAACTTGCTTTAGTGTTATAATTCATTATATTAAAAACAGTTAGTAAGTAATAAAACAGATATTATTAATTTATTATTAATATTATTTTTTGCAATTTTTACTCAAAATTAGTGTAAAGTAAAAAAAAAATCAAACATATTTTTATGTAATGTTTATAAAAAAACTGATTAAAATGGCAAAATTAATTATGAAAAAAAGTTAAGTGCCATGCTAAAGTTCGATAACCAATTATGCGGTAAGGTAAACCCAGAGTCGGAAATGGACGAATCGATTGCTTCTTAGTGACATTAGTCAAATACTTTAAAGATATTTCAATTTATAAAATATGTCAAACGAGATCGTATTACGAGAAACTACACAAATCTCGTTTTTGCACTTCTCCTAACATCCCATTTTCTATACTAAAAAACGATTAATTGAATATCCATAAATATCATATTTTAAAAATGTCACCACAATGATGGCATCAGTGATGTCACTATAGTCTACGTCGAAATCTATGAATCATGTAGCATTTTAACAATTGTTTTCTTTTAAAATTTGGGTATGTAAGATTCAACACACTCTTTATTAGCTGTTAACAGAATTAATGTACTGTCGATTTTCGGGTTAACGGAGTACCTTGGGCCCGAATGGGCCTTAAACTCCTGTCTGAGATTAGAAAACATGGAAGGTAAAGTACACATGGCTAATTAAAGGCATGGTCGCGCCTACAAGTGGGGGTTAGTACTATTGATGAAGGGGAGCGGGGGGGAAGGGGAGAGCAAAAAGTCCCTGAGCTGCATGACGAGAGTTCTTTTACTCTACTGCATGCTTTAGAAGGGTTAGAACAGTTATGGGCAAACTATGGCCCGCGGATAGAATTTTAAGTAGCCGGTCCGAGACATAAAAGAAATATATATTTATCCATCTCCTTTTCAATTTTGATTAAATATATTTTTTTTTTTTCTTCCTTTTTTCAAAGGAGTGATGATCTTTTACTTTCTCTCTTTTGTTCTATAAAACATAAATCGACGGAAATAGCAATCACAGACAGGTTTCAATCGGTAAAAATGTTAAAAGCGGATGTTCATTGTTAGTTATAGCTGTAGATTGGCGCTAACAAGCGTTATCTCTTTCTCGGGGAGAAGACATATGAGAATCCAATATAGGTGAATTAGACTTCACATGGGGCCTATCGCGCATTTTAAGGTACACGAACACCTTCGAAGGAATTTTTTTGAAATTGCTCAAATGTTTAATCTTTTTTACACATTTTTGGATTGAATGTATCTAAAAACTAATGATTTCACATAAAAAAATTTCATTATTATTATTTTTTTTAAATTTTTATAAGCTAAAATAAGGGTAAAAATGGCCAAAAATTGATACTGTAACAAAACATGATAACTCAAAATCAAATCAATATTTTTTAAATTTCTAAGTTTGTATTTGTTTGTACTAACATTTTACAGGGAATAGACCTCTATATTACTTATTATTTATTATATCTTTATTACTTATTATTTTGTACTAGTTTATATGTTGTCGACACAAAAATTCTTCCAAAATTTGCATGTAATTCCAAAGTTTAACAATTAAAATTAAAAATATTTATTTAGCTAGAATCATTTCCAAGGTCTATTCCCTGTAAACAGTTATGAAAAAGATATATACCAAGTGTTGTAGCATTTGATCAAAATTACTTTGTGTTATGGTGTTTTACATGAAAACAAAAAGCATAAAAATTCATTCTGAGAAAAAGCTAAAAACAACTTTTAATCAGAGATATTACTTTTAAAAATGTTGTAAATATATTAAAATGCCATTGAATTATCAAGTTCATGTTCTTATTTATTAAAAAAATATAATTTAATTTTTCCTTAAAGCTCTAAAATATTTCTGAGCTCTGTTTTGAAGTTAAAATTTGCTCGACAAAAATATTTTTAATATTTACTCATATTGGCAAAACCTTTTTAATAAGAAATGTTCTGGATTTAAAATATTTAGCCTTTCTACAAATGTTTTGATTAAATATATTCAAGATCTTTGAATTTTACATAAAAATATCAACTTTAACTATTTTTATACAATTTATTCTTTTTAAATATCGATAAAAATTGCAAGAATGTGATATTGTTGCAAAACTTGATAATCAAAAATAAATAAATGAATAAAACATGAATAGTTTTTCCTTTGTAAGTATTTTTATGTTGGGAATATCACTATGTAGGTAATATACTAGTTTAAAGTTTATATCTTAATTATTTATACATTTTTGTATGCTTAAAGTTTGTCGACAAAAACTTTTAAAAATGTACAAAAATTCTTAGTTTAACAACTAAAATAAAAATAATTTATGAATTTAGAATAATTTACATGTTCTATACCTTTCATACATTTAAAGAATGCTTTTTTTTACATGAAGTTTCAAAGCATTTAGAACAGAAATATTTGTATTATGGTGTTTTGAATGAATACAAAATGTATAAAAAATCAAATAAGAAATAATTAAAATCAACTTTTAAATGTAAATAAAAACAAATGTACATACATAAGAATGTTATTGAGCTTTAAATTCTCCTTTATTAATATAAAACTTATTCATTTGTTTTGTTTTCTTTTAAATAACTTCCAATTTAAAAGTACTATTTATCAATTTTTCTTTGACAATATTCAAATCACTCAAATTTATAACTCAAATTCTATGTTATTCAAATAACAAAAGTTTTTCAAATAAAATATCCTTGATTTTTAACTTGCAATTATTGTAATACCTTTTATACAATTTTAATATTATCATTATATCAAATAATTGCAGAGTTTACTTCATTTTCACACTTTTCGAAAAATCCTAAAAATTCATCATCTTTCTTTAAAATTATATTGTCTATATTCTATTATCTTGTAGCTCCCATTTCATTTTAGAATTCTTAATCAAATACAACACACAGTGGTTGAAATAACAGTTCACATCATATATCCTTTAAAAATGTTGACAACTTTAAGCATAGAAAAGTTCAATGTTTTGATTCACACACAATTTGATTCACAACTTTTCATTCAATATATTTTATTCCAATTCAAATTTGTAGAGTGATAGATTTTTCTCTTCACAGATTATATAGATTTTTCTCTTCAAAAACAAATGTTTTATTATTTTATAATGAAAGAAATCACAAAACAAATGGAAAAGTTGGATGAAATGAACAAATGATGAATGAAGTGGTATATGAAGCAACAAGGACTATAATCCCCTAATCACTATATATATATGAAAAGTTAGTTTTTCCTTATTTTTAATACGTCACTCTCACAACGCTCTACGATCGTGTTAGACCAGGACCTACGGTTTAAAGTGGATTCCGAACCACTACAAACATCCATGGCACCACCGGGACCTGTGGTACCGAGCGACAGAGAGCTAGCCACTCGGCCATTCAGGCCCGAAATGAACAAATGGAATAACATACAATAGCAAATGTAAACAAAAACTTTCAGACAACTTGTAGCCAGATTCTTTATCAGATCAAGTGATACCAATAATTTTAACTTTTTTAAGCTCCATCCGGCGGCTTTTTTTTTTTGGAGCGAGTTCTAATATTATTGATTACGCATGGAAAGATTGCGGATATATAGCATCATTGTGAATAGTGGTGAAATTATTAAAAATATAGTGTAGCTAGTGCTTGTTTGAGTTATTCGTAATATATTTCAAATATATGGGCTGCTAAAAAACGTAAAAGTTGATTCAGAGTGCCGTGCTTTTAATGATGAAGGGACCTGGAATTATTTTTTGACACTTGTAAAAGATAAACCAGTGTCTCATCTGCAATGAAGCTGTAGCAGTCTTCAAAGAATACAACATTTCCCTTCATTTCACATCTAAGCATAAGAATTCCACTTACGAAGCAATGTCCGAATATGAAAGAAAAACAAAATGCAGAAAGTCTTTGTAAAATATTATCAGGCCGACAAAATTTTTTCAAGAAGGTAAACAGCATCCAAGAAGCAGCTACACATGCAAGTTACATTGTAGCACACAATATTGCTAAAAATAATAAGGCTCTCAGTGATGGGGAGTTTGTTAAACAATGTATGCTCCAACTTTGTGATGTTTCATGTCCAGACAAGAAAATAATTTTGAGACTGTAAGCTTATCTCGAAAACTGTGATTTCTAGAATCGAAGCCATCGATAAAAATTTGGCATCACAATTAGAGTCAAAGATTGGCCAGTTTAAATTTTGTTCCATAGCTATGGATGAAAACGCTGACATAAATGATACTGCTCAATTAGTATGATTTATAAGGGATGTTGATGAGAACTTTCATATTACCAAGGAATTGATTTGCATGCGTTCTGTAAAGGGAACTACAACGGGATGTGATATTTTCCGTGAGTTTCAGGAAGGACTTTTAACTTTGAAAGTACCTATAACAAATATATGTAATATTACGACCGATGGAGCACCAAATATAACAGGAAAAATCTGGATTTCTTTGACTCTTTAATCAAAACTAACCGGGAACAATGTTGTTTTTCTACATTGTGCTATACAAAAATGCTCTGTGTAAATTTACATTGAATATGAAATCCGTGCTTGATGCATTCGTAAAGCTTGTAAATACTATTCGATCTCGTGGGCTTACTCACAGCAATTTCGAGATTTTCTTCAGTCCGTGCAATCTGAATACTCTGATGTACTGTATTACACGAAAGTAAGGTGGCTTAGTGCAGGATGTGTTTGCGAGCGAGTTTGGCAGCTGAAAGACGAAATTGTGTCGTTCTTCCATGCGAAACAGTATTCTGCGGAGTGCGAAATGTTAAAAGATATAGAATGGCTTTCAGACTTCACATTTTTCACAGATCTTCTTTGTCATATGAGCAACTTGAATGTCAAGATGCAAAGGAAAAATCAATTTATCGACGATATCTCGGCCCAGCTCAAAACTTTTAAACTAAAACTTAATCTGTTTGCTGGGCAGTTAGCTAAGAACCACTTGTCTCATTTCCCGAGTTTAAATTCAATACCTTCAGTAAATGAAGAGAAGCTTAAGAATTATGAAAATGGCTTGAAAAACTGCATTTTGAGTTCGAACGCAGATTTCAAGATTTCAGTGCCATTCAAACAGAATTGGGTATTTTTACCATGCCTTTCAACGTAAATTGTGAAGCAGTCAGATCAGATTTACAGATTGAATTAATTGAGTTGCAATCTAACAATCATCTCAAACAGTTGTTTCTAAATATGCCAAAGTTAGAGTTTTACAAATCATTATCGAAAGTAAGTTTTCCAAATTTAATATCTCACGCCCAGAAAATCAGTGCTATGTTTGCTTCATCTTATATATGTGAACAAGTGTTTTTAGCTATAAACCTTAGAAAGACTTATTTCAGAAGTAGACTGACAGATGAGCATTTAGCCTCGTTCCATAGAATCAGTACATCTCACTTCGAACCTCAATATAAGAAACTTTTAAAAATGAAATCGCAATTTCATTCATCTCATTAACATATTTATAGTAATATTAAATTAAATTGTATACTTGTAAAACTTGTATCGTACATTATTAAATTGTAATACTTGTATATTGTTTTTTAAATTTCAGAAAAATTTATCTTGGCCCGCTAAACTTTTTTTTTTTTTTTTTTTTTTTTTTTTTTTTTCGATTTTTGGCCAGCGAACGAAAACGTTTGCCCATCCATGGGTTAGAAACTGGGCTGGCTGTGAAATCATAAATAAATTTATGAGCAAAGGTTCTGTTATTTCCAATACTAAACGTTTTCTCTTTAATATTTCATGATAAAATAGACTATACTACAGTGCCCAAAAATAAGACCAATTTTTTTTTTTTTTTTTTTTTTTTTCAAAAAACTCTTTATTTATTCTTCCAAGATTATTTCATTGCCTTCAACGGCTGCTGCGCATCCACGGAACTTCGCCAAAACTCAAATCATCATTTGATTGCCTTCAATGTAATCCCCTCCGGGCACAATGCACTTATGCCAACTTTATATACGATATGGGTTCATTTTCATAATTTGGTCTTGAAGTAATAGATTTTATACATACTAGTATTGTTCAATCTTTTAGATTTCTTTCACTGCATTTAAAATTGGTTTGGTTTGTCGCTCTACGGTCATTTTGTGCAGACTTTAGGCTAATTAGACCGGGACGTACTGTTTAACGTGGTTTCCGAACCCCTCACAAACATTTATGCCATCCTGCATTTGATAACATATATATATAAAAACAGCATCTGATATGAACACATCATAATAGTTAAAATATTAAAATTTTGCTTATTTTAGCTTTTGAGCTTCAATTTTTATTTTTATCTATTTATTTATTTTTTAATAATTTTAGCTAGCCACAATTTTTTTTTTTTTTTAAAGCTACTAACCAAATTTGTTTTGAAGCAACAATTTATAAAGTTGCAATGATATTTTTTTCTCTGAAATACTGAGCACTTTCTTCCTCAAGGTTCCTTATTCAAAAAAAAAAAAAAAAAAAGAAATCATTCATCAAGAGATCAAGATAACGTGCTTGACTAGCCGAAAGGGATAATAATCAAAGTGATGAATAATCACATAAATATTAAATAATGATGATTAGTGTGATATATGTATTTTCTTGATTCTAATAGTATACCTCTAGTTCGTTTCTTTTCACGATTCTATTCCTTCTGATTTTCCCTCCACGTTCTAGGAACCCACCGTAAAGGGAATAATATATTCCCGGATCTCGGAACGGTATTATCCTAACCCTCCGTCCCCCACTTTCCCACAAGAAGTTACCATAAAAACCATCCCATAAAAAAGAATTTCTCGCCATACTGACGAGTGGCAACTGAGCCCAAAAGAGCCAAAAGCAATAACTGTACCCGAGTGCACTCCTCTTGGGAATCTTACCCATTTATTATAACATAACCTTTCTATGAAGTGATGAATAATAGTTATCCATAACCTTTCTGTTTTGTTTATTGCATGCCGGTTGCATTGTCATATTTTAAGGAAAAAGTATTATCTCTTATTTGTGTATTTTTAAGTAATTACTATAACGCCTTCTTAATATGTAGTACAATGAACATGTTCATCTGTAACTTGTACCCTACTGTGAATAAAAATTACCGGTTTTTTTTTTTTTTTTGCATTTCAAAAAAAAAAAAATGTAATTAAAAAATTAAATGTTATTCTTGTATTTATACATTTAAATTACATTTATATAATTTATTTATTATAAAGCTTTGTGTATAAAATTCAGAGACACTTTTATTTTAATTTTATTTTTAAAAAGCTTTAAAATATCTATTACTGAAAATTAGCTTCATTTCCTTTCTATTAATTTCTCAAAGAAAAATAAATTTAAAATTCACCCATTTTATTGAAGTAGAAAAATTTTTATTTTGATTCATTAATTTTATTTAAAAAATGGAATTACATTTTGCATTATTCTAATTATGTTATTTATTCACAATTTTTAAAGTATATTATTTGTTACAAAAATTCATTTTGATAGTTTCAAACACAAATTCAAAAATAGGTATAATAAAAAAATACCACAACATGTAGTAGACATATGAACATAAATTAAGCCTTTAAAAAATCCATTTTGCATAATAACAAACAAAATCCTTCATAAGTCTTTTTTAATACAACCCCAAAAATGTGATGAGGATTTTAAAAACCAGTCCACATAATTGTAATTATCAATATATGGTGTTTTATATATATATAACTAGAAGACCCGGCCACGCGTTGCTGTGGCTTTCTTGTATTTCATTCAATTATTAGATACTATAATTGGTATTGTTAAGGAAGTGATTGGTAAAGAATGATGAAAAGATCAAATTAAGTTTCAACGAATAGAAAATGTTTAATTTTTATTAATTTAATGAATGAGGTAGATAATGTTGATTTGTAGGACTGTCGGGCAGCCTCTCCAAGCGGCGAGGTGCCCCATCTGGTGGCAGTTGATGCAAGTAGGTTTTCAATGCTCTCTTTAATATGGCAGTCTTTTAGATGATGCTCACCCCCGCATTTTAGACATCTCTTCATGTAATTACAGTTCTTAGATGAGTGATGGAACAGGTTACAAGAGAAGCATTGAGATGCTCCTGGCCGTCTATTAAACTTCTCGACTCTGACCGAGTAATGGAGTAGTCGATTAACCTCGAAGATCTTTACGTTCTCCGGGGCTTTCCTATAGGTAATTTGCCACACCGGGATGGGGGCCTTGGTCTTTAGATTGGTTAGCTGTCTGACTTGGTCTAACTTGAGCCCAAGTTCAGAAAGTCCTTCAGCAATTTCTTCGGAGGAGTAGCTGACTGGTAGTCCTTTAAGCACCGCTTTGAGCGGGCGCTGATTTTTTGGCGTGATGACATAATATTCGAGCTGCTTCTCCGTTAGATATTTTGCGATGGCTGGATGCACATCCGAGTTTGCAGGGAAAATCTTAAGCTGCTCGCCAGCAAGCTTAATTCGAATGTCTTCTTTGTGATGATTGCTGATTTCAGCAATGTGATCTTTGAGTTCATCTTTGTATCGCACCATAATGGGCGGTAGTCTAGGTTCAGCAGCTACAGTCATATCGACGTTATTTGCAGCTTCAGTCTCATCATCAGTCAATTGTTCAAAGTTATTAGTAGTTTCCACAGGGTTAGTTGCATTAGTTTCAACACTAATTTTAGCCGTATGCCGTTTGGGCGGTTTAATAAAGCCATCATTAGGAGCAGTTGCAGCGGGTCTTTTAGTTTTTTATTCTTAAGGTTAGGTTTGCCTTTAGAATTTAACTTTACTTGCGCATTACTGTGCCTAGCGCAGTTAGTTAGCGGACATAATCCAAGCTCACTCACCCTTTTTTGTTGCCCCTGCAAGCGCATCTTCAGCTTTTTTAAGTCCATCCATGGTGGGTTTTATGGCATGTGGTTGAATGATTCCTCCGTCAATCAGGATATTCTGGCGCTTGATGATTTGTCGCATCATGTCAACAGCCTTTTCTTTGTCTTTGAGCTGGATCTTGGCTGCAGTGATGTTCATGCAGTGGTCAGCTTCAGAGTGGTATAGCGGCACAGTGGACATCGGTGCTTCCGTGATCATGGCTTCAGCAGCAGCGCCGGAACTGGGTACTTGCAAATGGTCCTGAAGAGGACCGTTCCCCGTCAAAGAGCTAGCATTCAGATTGGGTTGAAATTTGTTCTTAAATCCGGCCATTTCTTGGATTAGCTGAGTCAATTTGCAACCATCTTCATTCTCAGAATCCATATCAGCAGAGAGATCCATCAGAGCAAGGCAAATCGCAGAAGTATGATCAAAACGCCAAGTATGATATGCCTGTAGCCTTCTTTTCGATTCATCACCAGGCGTTGTTTTTTAAAATATGCCATGCTTTATATAATACAATTTTCTTGAAAAAAAGTGGTAGATTTGTATTGGCAATACTATTAAAAGTTTAATAACGTTGTTTACTTTCATTAATAGGAGAAATGATACGGTTTAAAAATATGGTAAACACAAACTGTCTGTAATTAATAATATTAAATCTAATTTCATTGGTAATTATAACTTTGTGTGTGTGTGCACGCGAGCGCGCAGAGAATCGCTAATTTATCCAAAGTTTTTGTTGGTTAGAAAAATACTATTACTCTGTTTATTATAGAGTGCGTACCAAATCCTAAAAATATTTTGTTCTGTAAGATATATAAAATTAAAGAATTAATAGTATGTGTATTTTTACTAATATTACAAGTAATTCAAATTAACGAATCTTAAAATAGTTTCATTTTCGGCCTAATTTTTGTAAGCAGCTTTTTTTTATTTATATTTTTTTAATTCAAAAATGTCCCAATTTTTTATAAGTAATTATGGAAAAACAGAATTTGTTTTTCTTTTGCCTTTAGTGACACAAAGTAGCATCTTGTACATTTCAGAAAAATAAACTAAGAAAATTTAGTAAATGTTAGCCTCACCAATTGGAAAATTAAACTTAATGTCGCGAAAACTGAAGCAGTGCTATTCACCAGGAAAACTAACAATCCTCCTAATATAACTGTTTATAATACTAACATTTCCAGGTCTAAAGAAACTAATTACCTAGGCGTAATTCTTGATCGAAGACTTAACTATAACTCTCATATTCAATATCTTCTTACTAAATTACTAAATTCAATAACCAATTAAGAAAACTCTCCTTTAATTTGCAGAAATTCATCTCTAACACTCGAACTAAAAAAATATTGTTTATCTTTCCTATCTTAGACGCATCATAGCATATGCGAGTCCAGTTTGGGGTTCCACATCAAATAGTAACTTTCTTGTTCTCGAAAGACTTGGAAAATAAAATATTACGAATGATAACGGACTCACCATGGTTCTTTAGGAATAAAGGAATTAAATAGTCACTTTCCATTCCCAGCTTCAGAGATTCAAAAACTACCAGTTAATTTCTACGACTCCGTATCACACTCCCATAACCCTGTTTTAAAAGATCTAAAAAAAGCTTTTGATTATGATATTTCCCTTCCCAGCAGCCGCAAAAAAGACCGCGCTACGTTTTAAATATCAACAAATAAGTCCTTCTTTATTTAGTTTATTCCTAGGTTCTAATTCAAAAGATTTATTCCTAGGTTAGTCCTTTTATTTAGTCTCCTCTTCTGCGCTCTGCGATTGCAAAATTTCCATTTTCACTCCACGCGTGAGCTATTTTTAGATCAGGCCTCTCCGCGACAGCGAATTGCTCCGCTGGTTGCTTTCCCGCTTCTGTTGCTTTCCCCCAACTGTCTAAGTGTTTGCCAGCTGCATTAGAACAAAAATAAAATGTTCTCATTTCTCTAGTTTTTTTCTTTCTGATCAATTATTCTTTTAATTGAAGCATTTTGTAACTTAATTATATTTTGCTATTTTCTCTTCTTGCTCTCTATTTTTTAAATTCCTTCTTAAATTTCCTGTATTATTCTCTTAATTTGCAAAGGGTTAGACCAAACGCTACTACATTCCATTCCCCAAATTGAGGTATGGGCACTCCGCGAAATCACCCGATTCGCAATGATGGAAAGAGGTGAACACATAGAGTTGCCAGTTACTTGATTTTCGGACTTCAGGTAAGTCCCAATTGATTTCGCACTTATCAATTGGGATTCCGGTTCTATCGTTGAATGATGACATGTTTCGATCTCGCTCATAACTAAAACCGAATTTTGGGATTTTTAAAAGTGGACTACTTTCCATTTTTAAAAGCGTTTTCTACTTTCGAGTAGAAACAACAGTTACACACCAGCCTATACAAACTGTCTATAAATTTTATTTAAATATTATATTTTATACAATTTAAATAAAAATAAAGACCAGATGAGTCAGACGTCATCCGGCCCATCTGACTTACTTTCTCCGGAGAGCCCACCACTGAATGAACAGGGCATTATATCAATTGAACACTCAACTAATATGGACACAACAATGACTGTTACAAGGGAGGACCTCAATAACAATGACTTCCTCATTAGTCATCCAGCTCCAAGGCGTCTCAATGATCTGACCCCGGAACACCTATTCTTTTTGAGGACCTGCTAAAAGAAGCAGCGACCCTCATGGTGAAAGTGCAGAAACATCAAAGCGCTGCAAATAACATTCGTTTCCCTACCTGCGAGAAAGCCTCACTCACAATTGAAGAGTGTTCGAAAAGAATTCGTATACCGGGGTGCCGGCATCACACTTACCAACCAAAAAAAGAGTTGATCGAACTCAGAAAAATTAAAGATCTGCAGGACCTCAACGCAGCCACTGAGTCTGAAAAGGCCGTTGAGATTGCTCCCACCTCCGAAACCATTCTCGAACATTTTTCACAAATCGGGTCATATCTCTAGAATCAAACAATTACAACAGGCAGTATGAAGAACTTTAAAATTTATGTATTTAATAATATAAGATATATACTTGTAACAATAAAAGTAGATACAGTGATGTATAATTTAAATTAAAAAAAAATTTTAATGCATAAAAATGGGAATTCAATTTATATTTATATTCATCAATAGCTATTTATAACTTTTTAATTTTAATCAGAATTAATTCATGGTTTTTCTCATTCATTTAAATAATGATCTTGGTTGTTGCCAAAAAGTAACTTAACTGTCTTAAATACTTAACATTAAATTAATATGCTTAAAAATGCCCATATATTAAGTGTTTAAAATGAAATATCAACAAAGTGTTAGCATTAGCATTATTTTTGTCTAATATTCATAAATGGAGAATATCAGTAAATATTTTAGGAAATCTATATTTAATAGTACTGAGGCAAAAGCTGAAAAAAAAAAATTTATTCTGTAAATTCTTCTGAATAAAAACAGTATAAAAGTGCAAATGTGAGTTTACTATAAAACATTCTTAAATTTAAACAGTGAAATTACAAAATCAGAATTCATGAAACAAATAAAAAAATTAATTAAGATAATAACACATGAAAAAATTATATTTATTCTGATCTAGAATAATATGTAGCCTAAAATCCATAGCATTGTACAATACAGAATCATAAAAAGTTTTGGCATTAAAAATGAAACTATCTTCTATAACCTGTGTATGAATTGAGCTCATAAACTTTAATATTTTTAAATATTTAATATTTTTGACAATATAAAAAAATTATTATAACATACATGACATAAGTGAAAAACAGGAAAGGAGGTGTACAGAGAAAATAACTGCATCCTGCCTACTATATAAACTGAGATATACATGTGAAAGAACCACCGCAACTCACAACATGTACTCATGCAACAGTTTCACAACGCATATACTTTAATTTAAGATTTACCAATTTTATATATAAAGTATATATCTGTTATTTTAATATTTAAATTACATGCATGTAAAAAAACAAACATTTTTAAAGCTTTACTAATAAAGAGTAATTAAAATGAATAGAATAATTGAGGCAAACAAAACTTTGGTAAATAACTTATTGCAATTTTAAAATGATGAAGCATTCAGGGATAGATAAGAGGTAATGTATTTGTCAGGAAACTGAAAAATATACACATAAATTATAAACAGACAACTGTAACTATACATTAAAAAGAGAAAATAATGAGAATTTAAAATATGCTACTTTAATAGTACAAAATAACAATAATATTTCAATGTTCAAATCAAAGACTATCTATCAACTATATACTAGATTATTAACTATCAAAGTAAATTCTTTTAAGTAATTACTCTAAATCTCATACACATAAAGTTATAACACCTTCATTACTTTATTATTTCAAGTAACAAATTAAAAAAAAAAAATCACTTTTAACATATTTAGGTTTTTAAAAACATTGAAATTCTGCTATGTGTTTCAATTCAGTTTTGGTCCAAGTCATTTAAAAGTTGTAATTCTTTAATATAATTTCATAAAACAGCATATTTATTCAGTTTACTTTTAATGAAATGATACATTGGACATAATAGAAAATTGTGTTATAATACTGTAAATTAACTCATGTTTAAAAAAAAAAAGTTTGAAACAGAAAGAAAACAGAAACTGTTCAAATATGTTATATCTATTTTCTTTCTGGAATCAGCATATAAGATATTAGAAAGTATAGAACACATAATATTATGTAACATCTATAGAAATAAATAAAAAAAAAAAATCACACCTTAAAAGAAATCTCTTCATTAATAATCAAAAATGCCAAAAGAAAAAAATTGGGGCTCACTATATGTTTAAAATTCCTTTTAAATTCTATCTATCTTTCATTAAAAGTAAACCATTAATTACTTTTATTGCTCAAAAGAATACATATGAGATCAATTTTGAAAGGAGTATCAATAGTCAAACAATAAAAAGGTTTGAATAATTTGGTTAAAATGTAAACAAAAGACAAATATTTATCTGTCAATGATAAGATACAAATTGTTTGCCAAAAAAATTGGAAATATAAAAACTTCAGCGACTTCAAATATGTAATAAGGAAAGGAGAAAAAATGTAAGCAAGAATATTTGTTTTTTAAACTTCATCATCACATATGAAGATTAATTCAATATTTAAATATGTGTTAAAAAAATATAAAATATTTTCAAATATCTTTCTAATTTATAACTTATAATCTTGAGTCTGAAGTTTTGGTAGTGCAATTTAAACAATCTTTTTAACCAGGGTTCAAATTGGACTAATAATTTGTTTTGTTTAACTTATCTGTTAATAATCTAGATTCACTACTTTTTAACTGTGCTCGACTGCTGACATTTGTTCATTACAAAAGGATGGTTATTTTAATATAACAATAAAAAAATTAGCATATTATGCATTAAGAAGATCTAAAAATACTGAAACAAATGTACATAAAATGGACCATTACAAAAGGAATGTCAAGACTTGCTCGAATATTCCATAAAAATTACGGGGGTAAAATAAATAAAATGAACAATTTTTTAATACCTGTATACAAAAGAATTTTATTGTTTCTTTTCATGCTAGAGTGCCTGATAAAATCAATAAATACTGATATATTACAACTTTTTCATCTTCTTCGCTCCTTAAAGCATATTGTGACTGAAAACGGAACTTCTTCTCTGTTGTGCCGTAGTCTGACGATGATTGTTTTTGAGGTATATTTCATATTCCTAGGGAAGAGCTGTTAACAAAATTTCTGTAGACTTAGCTTCCTCATCAGCTACTTTGCTCTTCGGTAAAGAACTAATACCTATTTGTAAGTCAGGACAAAGTAATTCATAATGCCTCCGTTCACAAATCAGACATCTAACGTTGCTATGGCACTTTTTAGCCATATGACCAGGCTTAAGGCAAACTAAACAGCATCTCTTGCGCATAACTTGTTACTTTCTGTCATCATAACTCATGTTAGAGATTTTCTGACATTCTTAACATTCTTATTTTTCCCAGCAGAATTTGCAATTAAAGTTGCAGCAGTAGGTTCATCTTTGTGCAACATTGCTGCATAATTGGAAGTTGTCACACCCAATGTCTCTAATGCACGTAAATAAGGACCAAGTTTATCGTATAAATCACTTAATTTTAAGTTCGTCTTACTGTTTACTAATGCCAAAAGGTCTCGGATGTAAACTTCAATCAATAAATCTTTCCTACCAAATCGGGATTTCAAATGTTCAATGACCTTTGAATAATTTTCCTTAGATGGTGGGTAGCTTTCAACAATATCACGAGCTTTCGTATTTGATTTTAACGATGACAGCAAGTATTGAAATTTATCTTCCACTCTCATACTTTCATCTTCGTCAATACGACAAAAATTGTCCCCAAAACGCAACCCATGATCTAGGCATAAGATCATAATCTTTTAGACGTAATTTTGGCAATGCCAAAATATCAGTGTACATTTATTGGAAACTACAGAGAAACTTTCATTTTGTTGGTTATAATACTTCCCGTATATACACTCATGTCCATAAATTAAGGATAATTCAGAATCACACAGAAATTGAACTCTAAAATAAAAATTTCACCTGTAGAATTATCACACACATCTTGAAGAAGAATATGCAAATTACAGGAAACCACCAGATGGCGCGGATAGTACGTCACAATGACGAGTGTAAGAGAGGGGGTATATAAGGAATGGCGGCAAAGAAGTAAAATTGTTCACAAGCGCTTTAAAAGCCTTTCAGTGCAATGACTGCATAGTTATGGCACAAAAGAAGCATTTGGATGATTTTTTACGTGGTAGAATTATCGGACGACTGGAATGTGGACGTACCCAGCTGGAAGTATCCGAGGAACTTGGAATCGCTCAAAGTGTCATCTCCAGGCTTTGGCAACGATTCCAAGATGATGGTAATGTGGTAGATGTTACAGCACAGGTCGCCCCCAAGTTACAACGCCGATTGAGGACCGGTATTTAGCAGTTACTGCCAAAAGAAACAGACGGAGCACAGCATCAGACCTGTCTCGTCCGCTCTCTTCAGCTACCGGTACGACAGTTTCAAGGCAGACCGTGTACAGACGTTTAGGGCACATTGGTCTATATGCTCGTAGGCCTGTCAGATGTGTTCCACTTACCGCAACTCACTGTCGCCTGCGATTAACCTGGAGTAGAGAGCCTGCATTGTGGACACCGCAACAATGGTCTGGTGTGATGTTTTCCGGCGAGTCCAGGTTTAGTTTGCAGTCTGATTCTCGCCGGACTTTCATATGGAGAGCGCCAGGTACCCGTTACCACCAAGAGAACACCATTGAACGACACCGTTACGGTGGTACAGGATGGCTCGTTCGGGGAGGAATTATTCTTGGTTCCAGAACTGACCTGCATGTTCAGAGTGTAACGATGACAGGCCACATCTATCGGGATGTCATTCTGGAACAACATGTACGTTTGTTTCGGGGCGCCATGGGTGCTGAATTTCTGTTTATGGATGACAACGCCCGTCCTCACCGTGCAAACATTATAGACGAATGCCTTCAATTGGAGGATATCACCCGTATGGATTGGCCAGCATACTCACCGGACTTGAATCAATAGAGCATGTGTGGGATATAATTTGCCGACGAATTGCAGCCCGTCAACCCTCCCCACCTGTCAACCGGAACTTCGGAGGGCATTGCTTGATGAGTGGTGTAATATTCCCCAAGATCAGATTAATAATTTGATACTCAGCATGCCTAGGCGTTGTAAGGCCTGTATTGCATCGTCCGGGAGACATACTCCATATTAATCATCATACTAACCATGTTATACTGTTTTTTGTAAATAGGTTTTTTTGAAATTTTCTCCAGGGAGTAAAAATCGCAATTTTTATTAATTATGTCAAACATATAGCATCTTTTTGCTCTTTACCTTTTGTTTAATAAATCGACTTTACAAATAAGTCAAATTTGTTTTGCTTCTGTCTCTTTCTTTGTCTGAACTTCATTATCCTTAATTTATGGACATGAGTGTATAACGCGTATTTCAGTAAGTCTGTCTCTGTACGATTCCATCGTATCATATTCTTCATTAGTAAAATCGATGAAATCTTTGATTTCTTCATCAACTTTAAATAAACGTTCAGCTTTCTCATTAATTTTATTATATTGAACATGAATGTCCTTTTTATATATCTACCTTGGTAGGGTTCGAGTGTGGCGCAGACCCCACGAAGCCATGGACCCAAACTGTCAGCATGGCACTGTTCAAGCTGGTGGTGGCTCCGTAATGGTGTGGGCTGTTTTTTCATGGCATGGACTTGGTCCTCTGGTGCGACTGGACCGAACCTTGACTGGAAATGCTTATGTTCAGCTACTTGAGATCACTTGCAGCCATTCATGGACTTCATGTACCCAAACAACGATGGGATTTTTATGGATGACAATGCGCCATGTCACCGGGCCACAACTGTTCGCGATTGGTTTGAAGAACATTCTGGACAATTCCAACGAATGATCTGGCCATCTAGATCGCCCGACATGAATCCCATCGATCATTTATGGGACATCATCGAGTGGTCTGTTCGTGCCCAAAATCCTGCACCATCAACGCTTTCACAATTATGGACGTCTATCGAGACAGCATGGCTCAATATTCCTGCAGAAGACTTCCAACGACTTGTTGAGTCCATGCCACGTCGAGTTGCTGCACTTCGCCGGGCGAAAGGAGGGCCGACACGATATTAAGAGGTATCCCATGACTTTTGTCACTTCAGTGTATTTTGTTCTGAATTATAAAGCTTTGGGTATAAAATTCAAAAGGACACTTTTATTTTAATTTTATTTTTAAAAGCTTTAAAGTATCTATTACTATCAACTAGTTTAATTTCCTTACTATTAATATCTCAAAGAAAAATAAATTTAATATTCACCCATTTTATTTAAGTAGAAAAATTTATTTTGTATCATCATTTTTATTTCAAAAGTGGAATTAAATTTTGCATTATTCTAATTGTGTTATTTATTCACACTTTTAAAGTATATTATTTATTACAAAAATTCATTTTGATAGTTTCAAACACAAATTCAAAAATAGGTATAATAAAATAATACCTCAACAGGTAGTAGACATATGAACATAAATTAAGCATTAAAAAAATCCATTTGTCTAATAACAAACAAAACCCTTCATAAATCTTTTTTTTTATACAATCCCAAAATGTGCTGATGATTTTATAAACCAGACCACATAATTGTAATTTTCAATGTATGGTGTTTTATATATATAATATACAATAAAATTCTGTACAAAACTTGTTATAAATTATTTGATAGAATTTTTTTTTCTTTGATAAGTTTAATATTGTAAAAAAAAAAATTGGAGTAGAATATTATGAAGTAAAAGTAATCTATTAGTAAACAAACAAACTTATTCATTTATTAAGGTCATATACTGACTTCCTGGGGGGGAAAAAATGCCATAATGTGAAGTTTAAAAACACATCCATCTTAGTGAAGGACAAATAAAAAGGAATTAAAAGGATTGTATTGAGTTGTTTATATGTTTACCATTT
>BPLR01002851.1:0-55393 GCA_021605095.1 Caerostris extrusa
CTGCATTTGGCCGAAACACAAAAAGTTGCATAGGAATAATTTATTTGTCGCTTCCAGGGGAAGCACACCGCAGTTACGTATTGCCCCTGCAAATAGTACCAAATTTTATAGTGGAAAAATAGTAAAGATCTGTCAGTGCTATTTCCTGGTGCGAAAAGAGAATTTAGAATGCCCACTAAAAAAACTACAACAAAGGATCGTACCTTAAAAACTTCTTTCCACGTAAAGTTTCAAGTTTCCAACAGGACGTAACTCTAGGTTCAGTAATAATGTGCAACATTTGAAGAACTCAGATTCGGAATTCGCTGGAGGCATCTGTTTCAGTTACTGCTTTCAGAAACGAGATTTGGTTTGGTTTGTCTACGGTTATTTTATGCGCACTTTAGGCTAATTAGACCGGGACCTACAGTTTAACAGGGAGTCGAACCATTAATAAACATCCATGCCATCGTCAGGATGGTACCATAGGCTTCAGGTTTTGAAAAGGCCAGAGCGCTAGCCAATCAGCCACCAGGCCGTTTTCTGAAAAGAAGAGACTCAGAGACGATTTAGAAGCATGTGTAACCTCACAAAAAAAAATGACGTAGATAGATAAAATTTTCTAGGATCGTACCCCAGTGGCAACTTGCGCAGCTTGCGTTCAAAGGGCAAAGGTTCGAATCCACTGGCGTCAACCATTACAGAAGGAGAAGATTCAATGTAAATTGCGACAACATGTGTAAAAGTGTCACGCATAGATAGCCAGGTACCTAGTGGTAGTTTTTACGGTTTTTCTCCCACACAAAACGCAAATGCAGACATTCACTCATAAAGTTCTCTTGGAGGGACTATGATATTCTAATCACCAGTGGAATGGTGGGCTGTTCATGGTATACCTGAGTCGTCCATGAAGCTCCTGTTGTACAACGAAGAAGAATATATATAAGAGTTCAACAACACTTCAAAGTGGCTGAAATCGAGCTTACCTCATGATTAGCTAAACCTGACAAACTCCATAATAAATAAAATTAAACGTACCTTATTTAAAGTATGGAGTGTTGATATAGGATTTGTTAATTAGTATTTTATTTCAGCCTTAATTTTTAATTAGGATAGAACTTCAATCAATGTGTATTTATTAATTGTATATGTTAAGTTGGGGCGTTATAGCTGAATGTCTGGTGCCGGGTGTCCCTAGATTTCGGGTTCGAGTCCCGTCGGTGGCATGGATGTTCCCGCCAGTGGTTCGGAATCCACTTTAAACAGTAGGTCTCGATTTCGTATGACCGTAGGGCGTAGGGGTGACAACCCCACACCGTGAAAAGAAAAACAACTCCCTGTTTTCAAGATCTTCCAGTAAGCAAACAGCCTTGGCCCACCACGGGGCTGTTGCTAATCAGAAAGATACGTTTAGTTATTTAAAGTCTTCTATTTCTTTTATTAAAAGTCAAAGGAAATTTGACAAAGAATAGCCTCTTCTTTAAAAACTGAATGAAATGTGCTAAAAGTTTATTAAAAAATTATTATTTAAACAATTAAATTTACAAAAAAAAAAATATATATTAGTCAAAATTTTAAAGAATTAAAAAAGAAATAACTTATTTTCTAATTCATATTTTTTAACAGTTACATATACTTTATAACAATAACGACGATATTTAATTCTCAGTATCCATTTTAAATTAAGATACATCAATCGATACAATTTAATTGAACTCTAAATTGAATGTTTGCAAAAACGTTTGAAGATTCATTTTAACAAATAGTAATCATTAGAATTATTTGAATAAAAGCATAAATTTTATGCATGCCATAGCTTTCTGCATGGAATCATTATTATAAAAGATTATTTTCTTCATATTGATGAAAAAAACCACCGTTTTCAAACATTAAGAAAGCCTTTTATTTTCTATTCAAATATTACATGAAAAAAATAGTTGATTAAAACATAACATAGAAACAATCATTTTAAAAACCAATTTAATTTCTCTTATTCAAAAACATTTCTTAAAAACTATGGTAGTTACAGTAAAAGATGATTATCTTTTTCAACGATATTTTTACCTTTTTTTCTAATTTGGCGCAATTAAAAGAATTTCTAAAGCGACTTCATTTCAAATTTGGCATCTAAAAAACCACATTTCTTCAATTCAAATAATAAAAATAAATATTTTTTTTCATAATTTACTAAGAAGGCTTTCTCATTTAATTTCTCTGTCCTTCAAAATTTAATAACTGTTTTTAAAATCTTTTATTTTTTAATATCTTTTCGTGTTCCTTTTAAAAACCAACCATTTAACTCATTTGATTGATCTTACAAAATCTTAATTGAAAATTTGATTTTGAGTATTCAAATGACGAAAACAGGTAAGTTTATGTGACTTTTTTTTTACTTTTAAGTCACAATAATAATCAGACTGATTACATCCTGATAGTCTGATTAAAATCAGGATGGAAATTCGAGTTTTAGAATGCAAATTATTATTTTTTTCCTTCGGAACAATTACTCGGTCGCCATTTTTTTTTTCTAAATGCATTTGCGTTCAAAAGTAGAATCTTTCAATTAAGAACCTTCCATTCAAAATTGAAATCTTTGTCGTTAAAGGTATTTGCAAAGAAAGCCATAAAAACATTATTCGATCATTTAAAGTGTTTTCCGGAATGAGAGTCGTAAAAAATGCCATGTCAAATAATAATAAAGCAAAGTCTTAAAAAATAGCTAACTGTTTTTTAGTTAATGATCAGATATGACGTCAAGATGGAAGCGTTGCTTAGCAACGAGGTCTAGAAAAAAAGGAAAAGGTAAATTAAAAAATCAAAGGAGTAATTATACCAAATATGAAAGCAAATTTTTAATCAGATACATTTTGCTTTAAATGAAATTTATAATATTTAAATAGAGAAATTATATAACTAATTAAATTACTATTTAATATTTAAACTGCAATATTATATATATAGCGAGTATATAAAATGTTCGTACGTCTTCGTCCCATCGTTAAAAAGTGTCTGAAATTTCAATCTTTGAAGTAAAACATTTATAGAAAAACTTACTAATATGCATACAAACTTTTATTCGATATTTTACGTTTCATTTCATTTAAAATCAACGAATCTTTCACATATTTAGGCCTAGAAAAATCAAATAGATATTTATCTTCCAGTATAAAAAATAGCTTGGTATAATTCTACCAAAATATCTACCAGTATAAAAAATCTACCAATGTTCGTACTGCCAGAATAATTTACGAATTTTGTTACAATTAATTTAAAATTATTACTTAATTGAATATCTTTCTTCTTCTTCTTTGGGGTCACCTTCATACCGCCCCTTATTGGGCCAGCCAATGTTTGCTGTCCATTTTAAAAGTAACAGTTCGAAAAGAGAAAATTTTATAATTATTGAGAAAAATTATAATTATTTTATATCTCGAGGAAAATTTACATATTTCTAGTATAAATACACTATGTGGAAGAAAGTGACGGGACACGACACTATAACGGCATAAACCCATATTTATTAAAATTAATAGGAGGTAGGGCCTCCTTTGGCTGCGATCACAGCTGAAACCCTTCTGGGCATGCTTTCCACTATATTAGCCATAGTGGCAAAGAGGAATTTCCTTCCAAATGTTTAACAGGAAGTTCCATAGTTCAGGCTTGCTTTTGGGGAGTGGGGTGCAGGCCCTCAACCGACGGTCCAATTCGTCCCAGAGATGTTCAATTGGGTTAAGATCAGGGCTCTGCGCCGGCCACTCCATGCGTTTAACGTTGCTGTTCACATACCAATCAAGAATCCTCCTTGCAACATGGCATGTTGCGTTGTCGTCTTGATACCGGCAATCATCCTTACCGCACGTTGCCCACAAGGTAGGAAGGACATGATTGTCTAGAATATCACAGTATCTATCGGCATTCATCGCACCATCAACCTTCACCAGTGGGCCAGCCGCATACCAGGAGAAAAGAGGCCCATACCATCAATCCTCCTCCACCAAACTTTACAGTTGGGACGACACACTCGGGCAAAAGGCGTTCTCCTGGTAAACGCCATACAGCCCAAACACGTCCATCGGAACGGAAAAGGGTAAATCGTGACTCGTCACTCCAAAGGACGCGTTTCCAGTCATCCAGAGTCCAAGTACGGTGGTCTTTGGCCCATCCAAGGCGCGCTTTCTTGTTGGTTTTCGTAATCAAAGGCTTATGGGCCGCCGAACGTCCAGTGTAACCTAACTTATGGGCCTCGATACGAAGAGTCTTGGTCGAAACGGCCACACCTGTGGCTTGTCTAAACTCATTAGCTATGTTATCCATGGATGTTTGACGGTTACTTCGAATCTCCCTGCCGAACACCCGCCGGTCCCTGCTGGTGAGAACTGTAGGTCGTCCACTTCGGGGTTTGTTCTGACAGTGTCCCTCAGTCTTGTAGCGACACACAACACCTGCTACAGTTGATTTTGAGCAGTTACGGAGACGGGATATCTCCCTAATTGACACCTTGGCAAGATGCAATCCAACCAACACACCTTTCTCGAACTCAGACAACTCTTCCCGTGGCGGCATCTTGACAAAAAACAACTCTAGTCGATTCCACAGAGTATTTATAGGATATGGCTGACACGTGATACCTATTATTTGCGCACGTGTCGACTGTTTTGTCGACTTTTTCTACTTTTCGAGGGGTGTCCGTCACTTTCTTCCAGATAGTGTATTATTAATGTAACTAACTCCCAGTGCTACAGTCCATGGTGGACCATGGCCGTCTATCTACTGGCAGATTCCGAAACAGGAATGTTTCCTTTTTACGGGATAGGGTTATCAGCTCTGCCCTCTCAGTCATATTAGATTGGGACCTGTGGTTTAAAAGTGGATTCCGAGCCCCTACAAGCATCCATGTCAACGAAGGGACTCGAACACGAAATCTGTAGCACCGAGAGTTAGTCACTTGACCATCAGGCCCTATGAATGTAATTAAAAATTTAATTTCTTAAATTGAAAAATAGTTTGTTGACATGCAATAGATTATTTTTCTTATTGTATTTCTTATTAAAATATTTAACGTATTACAATTATTTCTTCCTAATAATTCGTATGAAAGTGAAGTAGAAGTGAAACTGTATTCATCGAAAGTCGAAATAAAATAAAAAGCATTTTGATTTTTATAATTTATTTGCTTTGGAAATTTCAGAAGGTAAATTTAAATTATATTTTATAAAATCTCTTGTTATGAAACAAAAAAACATTAATAAATTACTTCAAAGCGCCAGCCATCAAAATTTATGAAACGAAAATTTAAAAATATTCTTACAAAAAAAAAAAAAAAAAGACCCAATATTAACATTTTTCGTCACTTCAAAATCGAAATAAATTCAAAAATAAAAACAAAAGCACAAAACAAATTACAAATTACTTTTAAAAATATTTTTTTTCTTTCATTAAATTCAATTCTAATTTTAAAACTTCAGTCCTTGAATTTAAACATATTAAAAAAATTCCCATGGATCAAAATTCAAAGTAGGCGTTGATTTCAAATACTTTGCTGCAAACTTTCCGATACCAAACCCCTAAGCAACACTAAAAAAAAGCATAGCGGGATCGATTCCTCGGCTAATGATTATTTATTAAACAAAGAGCCTGCTGATGAAATTCCAATGTTTTTATTGGAACACAATTTTGTTTGCTCGTTTGATTCTATTATGAATACGCATTCTTTTCGCCTTCCTTTCATTTGGGACGCCATTGATTGTATTCTTCTTTTTTTTCTTCCATTTTATCCAGAGAGTACGTTTCCGAGTTTCTTGATATTAAAATCGTGTGATTACGACTCGGAAGGGTTGAGTTGTAATTGTGCTGGGTTCGGGAAAAAGGGGAATAATAAATAATAATAACAATAATAGCAGTAGGGAAAAAACAATTTGGGAAAAGAAGTTGATAATCTTTTCATTACGAAGTAATAGAATTGTTTAAAGGACCTTAAGTTATGGAGATGTCTGATTGTTTTGAAACGCCCTTTTTTTCTACTTTTTGGTAATAAAATGGAAGTCAAAATCTTCTAAATGTAATCCGTTTAGAAATATTGAATATAATGAAAACTTGGAGAGCACCAATTCAAAACTGCTTAGTGTTTTAATAAGCAGAGGTGTATAGCAGCTAAAGATTTTAAAACATTATTGAAATTGTTGGATATATTAAATAATTGTATATAGGTTAAAAGAAAAGGATAAACTTTTATATCAAAAAATCCAAACTTTGATACATATACGAATAAGGGATAATTAAATTTTATTGATGATGTTTGTCGGTAAAAAAAAAAACACAATTCTTTCATATTATGCAAACAAACAAAAGATGAGATTTCTCGGCCAGAAATTAGTTTCAATGAGGGGTACGGTTTCCTCTGCCCGAAAGCAATGTCGCCCACCTGCGTGGCATGGAATCAATGAGGTTATCACTGAGGAACTAGGATATTCTCTCCCATTCCTATAGAAGAGAGTTTTCCAACTGCTGAATTTTTTTCTGGGAGTAAAAAGGAATTAGTAACACTTCTCCATAGAATGTCCCAAGCCTGTTTTGTTGGGTTCATGTTCAGGGAATGCACTGGCTAATCCATTCTAAGGATTCTTTCGTCGAAAAGGAAATTGCCTATTTCCTGAGCACTATGTGGTCTAACGTTTTCATCCATGAGAATGAATTCCTCCCTGATTATTGCAGCATAAAGGTCCACAATAGGTCTGAGACTCTCATCTCTATATCGCTGAATGTGCAGATCGGTGCGGCTACTGATAGAAATACTTACCAGACTAGCACTCTGGTCGCCGCCAAATCGTACACTTTCATGCCAAATGCAAGAGTATTCCGTACACCACGTTCTCACGAGTTAAGAATCATCCAGTGCCAGGTTGTACACTACAGAGGGTCTGAACATGCCCGTGAACATGTTACTCCACTCATCTCGTCCCCATCTGAGATGCTGCTGTGCCCACCTTTTTGAGGGCAACACAAGTTCTCCTGTGCCAACGAAACATGAACTATATAGGTATGCGAGCATACAAACACGCATGTTGCGGTTGGTTTCAAACAGTCTGAGTCGAAATTCTGGTACCAGCAGCTCTCTGAAGGTGCAGTTGCAAGAAAATGGTTTTTATAGTTGGACTTCTTCTGGCCATTAGTGTTAGATGCCCATCCTCATTTTGTGTTGTTTTACGCTTACGACCTTTTCCCAATCAAAGGCGAATATTTCCAGTTTCCAAAAATCGCTTTATTTGTTTGAAGGGGCACTTTGAGAAACTTCTAAAGTTTCCGCTACAACGGATTATGTTTGATCAGCTTCTAAACGAACGATGACCCTTCAGGCTACGGACACAGCTAATTCATCTTGCTGAGACATTGTAGTCGTTGTTGCAAAACATTCAACGCATGCCAAATGTTTTTAATCTCCTCTTACTGAAGGAATGTTGCAGGCTTTTTTTCACTTCTTATATAAAACCCATAATTTTTGAGGTCACAGACAAAATTTGTATACTTCCAACATTTTAAACGTTATGATTTTTCTTTTTAAATTTTTCTATTTAATTTTTGTTAAAGAAATTGTTTATTATAGGGTTATTTCATAACAAACTCACAATATCATCTAAATAATATACACATTGTACATTATTTTCTTCAATCCTATATTTTGCCGTCTAGTTAGTATAGTTATTCTATCCATTCTATGTTATCCAACATAGGGTTTGAATTTGCTATTTGCATGAAGAGAACACCAGCACTAGATTTAATGTCGTGTTTCCACTTTACTCCTTAATTGTTCTCCTATGGGTTTTGTATTGTGTTCGTAATATATATATATTGGCTATATTCACTAACCATTAGCTAATATATCTATCTATATAAACCGTTAATACATAACCATCATTTTATAAAATTAATATTAATTAAAGCTCAGAATAAACCTTAAGCAAACACTGACGTTAAAAAGGCTTTTATTTCTACAAAAACTTCAATACATTTTTTTTTTTTTTGAAGAAGACGACCTGGGTCCAGTGTAAACAAATTTCGTGAATTTTTAATAATAAAAACCTTTTTTTTTTTTGTCGCCGCTCTAACTGGGAGGGAAAGCTTGAGCACATAAAAAACTAATTAAAGTTTGCTCCACTCGCTCGTTTAATATTAAAACCCCCGGAAAACTGCCAGGTAAAATCTCTTTCTATGGTCAGGAGCATTTTTTTCTTTACTCGCCCGTCTAAAAGTTTAATTTCTTTGTTAATTCGCTTAATTTTAAAGAAAGTCGTCCTTCGAAAAAGTAATATCTTTCTTATTTACAAAAAAAAAAAAAAAAAAATAAAATGAAGGTGAAAAAAAAAAAAGTGAAATCTTTGAAGCTTTTTGATGTAATTGTTTCGTGAGTAAGATTTTAATTTCGTCGGTTTATATTAATTTAGAAATAAAAAAAAATTAGTTCACGTGTCAGCATTTTTAAGATAAATATAAAGAAGAATGCTTTCAAAAGAAAAAAAAAGAAAAATCTTTTTTTTTTACAGTTTTAAGATTAAACAAAAAAATGAAAGATTAAAAAAATGTTGAAAATTTACTGTGAAATATTTTTTTTCGTTTTCTTACGTGTAATTAATACTTTTTAAACTCAATTTGTAATTACCATTTTAAAATGCTGCGGGACTTTACTCAAATTAAATCTGAATAAAATATTTTATATTAAAAATTAATTTCATGCACTTATTGTTTTTCAGTATTTAGTGTTTTGTTTAACCAAGACTAATATATGATTCACTGTTATATGCCACCAATGGACTATGGAGGCAGGTTATTGCTTTCTGGAAGGTCTTTTACTTTTGGTTTTGTCGCTCTAAGGTCAATTCTTGCACACTTTAGGCTAATTAGACCAGGACCTACAGTTTAGCGTGGAATTTGAACCTCTAACACACATCTATTGGCAGCTCTGGTAATTGTAGTACTAATTGACTGGAGTGATAGCCAATTGACCATCAGACCGATAGGAGGAGTAACTTTAACTCGTAATTCTTTGAGGAGTAACTGCCCTGCATTTACGGGTCATCCATTCTCCATCCTTATCTTCCTACCAAGTAGTTTGACTATCAATGCGATTCCCTTTGCACTTGTTGTCCCATTCGCCATCTGTTTCCCACGTTTCTGGACAGCAACGGACCCTTCAGAGAAATTTAATCTGAATTCCTACAAGTTATTTTATAATACACTAGCATATTGACACCCGAACTTAGATCAATCCCTAATCCAGCTTTTATTTCTTTTATTTTCTCCTCCTATTCCTTTCTAGTCCATCCCGTTTCCGTTCTCCTTTGTGATACTTAAATTTTATCAACATAGATTGTGAACAATTCAAGTAATTATTGTAATTGTTTAAATGCACACGTTTCCCTTTAGCAGCCTAAAGACAGCAGGTGCTCCCAGTATGTAGGAAGTTCTCAGATTAGACTTCAGTAAAGGTCAATCCGTTGCATCACTCGCGTGAATACAACAGATGCAGTAATGAAATTCAAACTCAAGTTTCCTTCACATTTACACTGATTCAAGAATAGGTCTTTGTTGTATGAAGGCTGATTTTTTTTTTCACAATCAGTACAAATGAGGACAGCAAAAAGCCAAAAACCATTTTTGTTGCAATAAAATAGCAGTTGCAATAAATCATTATCATCCTAGCAAATTTCCAATAGCAGTATCATGCACGCCTAATATATTTACTTGATACTAGCTATCCAACACCAAAGCACAGCTGCTGTATCTGAACCAGCACTGAACCAGCACCATGATTGAGATCTTAATTTTCCCCCTCCTTGTGGAAGCATTTTTTTTACTCCGAGTCGTCCTTTCATCCTTCCTCACCCAAGACAAAAGAAGAAGATAAAAAAAAAAAACCACCGAAGTGTTATTGAATAAAACAAAAGCACACTGACACCCCGAGCTTAGATCTATCACTCATCCGGCCTCATTTCTCTTTATTTTCTCTCTCCTGCTCTCCATCCTCCTTTATGGACGCATGAATTGTTAATTTTCTCCTCTTTAGAAGTTCACTGAGGAAAAATTTCTCATCCGCGGACAGCTTAAAAACCGGTCCGAAATTGAAAATGTCACCTGGTCTTGGCGGGGAAGTGCTTTTTCCCCGCTGATGAGTATAAACAAAATGCTGGGGACAATAGGAGCCAGCCCAGCGCTTGGTGATTTTTTATCCTTAATTTTAAGGATGGAAGATGCTGTTGTGATGGGTAGTCACAGCATCGTTCAAAAAGGATGCGGAGGACACACGCACAAAAAAAAAAAAGTTGTGGTTGGTGTTGGAAGATCTTTTGAGTGAAGTGGTTTCGAGCTCAGGAAGTTTTTATTCTGTGGTTAATTCTGGAGAAGCCAATTATTTTGATGGATTAATTTTGGGAAGAATTTTTTTTTTTTTGAGTTAATAAGTATGTGCTAAAATTTTTTCGAAAAATATATTTTTAAAGTTTCGGTATAATAATTTATCTGCATTTATTAGTTTATTATATCTATGGTCCAATAGTGGATATACTCATAATATTGTAAATAGAGTCCAAGAGTGTCTTCGAAAAGGAGCGTACTGTTTCGAAGATTCATGGTGTCCATTGTAACAAAGATTGTAGCCATAAGATCTTCCAAAGAATCAGTATATATCTCGCCAATCAATTATTTGATTACCATGGTTATAAGTTGAGACATTGAGTATGTATCTCTTTTAAAAACAAGTTGGTTTTGATTGAGCTTATAATGAACCTTGATAAGTCAATCAATTCCAACTGTTGATGCTGCTTCTTTTTACAGGAAAAAAATGCATACGGAAAATTCTTTAAAGTGATATTCTGACATGTGCAAGATATGTTGAGATGTGAGAAAGGAAATGATGTCAAAACCGACGACTTGTCCTTGTTGAATGGTTTTAAAGCAACTCTTTTCTTTTCAATACTAATTCTTCTCTCAATTGAGTATTACCATAATGTTTTTCAACTTGATAGGTATAATCATACCTCTTCTTGTGTTAATAACAGTTTACGAATTTTGTAATCTTGCTATGAATAATATATAGCATAATAAAAACATGTATATTGGTTCAATAAACAATTATGAAATAAAGATAAACAAAACTATTCAAAACAGATGGAATGAAAGCTGTGAAATATAAATTATTTTTTGAATTAGTTTTACTAAAAAACATGATTAAAACATTCGAATGGATCGATTATTATTATCTTTATTGTTTATATATTTTATTAAGAAAAGTGAAATATGATAATAAGGCAATCGTGAGCATCGAAGGTTTCTAGTTAAGGGTCGAAGGTCAAGTTATAAAATATGAATTTTAAATGGGAATGTTATTAAAATGTATATTTTAATTGGGAATTTCTAGTTTGCACAAAAATCTTCTAATATAATAAGCCATAAAAAAACTTGTAGATATAACATAAATAAACTTGTAATATATTTGGCATATTTTAACATGCCAAATGTTTTTAAGAAAAAAATCTGCATGTACTGTCATTCCCAAAATGAAGATGGCCGATTTAGAGAAACATATAAGACTGTCATTTTTAATTAAGCAAAGTGTGAATCCCGGAAATATTCAAATCCCTTCCCTATAATCCCAACCAGGAACGCGAAACGCTTTATAATTTCACCAACTTCACTTCACTTCCTGCAATCAGAACATGAATGACACCTCATTCCGAAAACGACAACAACGATACCAAAAATCAAAATGGCGACGGGAGGCAAATGAGTGTCGTCTTTATTTGCGCCACCCTCAATATTTCCGAGTGGTGATGTTCCAGGGGAAAATGCCAAACGACATCCAGGGAAACAAGACATCACCATCAAGACTTGAGAGGAACACTTTAGAACAGCGAGTGAGAAGGGGTGAACGGGCGATAACCGCCCTGACTTAAACCTAATGATTCGACATTATCGACGAACATTGTGCACCCTGTATAGAACGACAGCCCGTTCTAAGTGGTCCATTCGAACAAATAGCTAACGCAATCTCTTTCTTCACTCCACCTCACCTCTGTTCTTTCTTTCTTTTTTTTTTTCTGCACCAAGCTATTTTAATGTGTTTTTAGAGACGAAATCTCAAGGGGAGGGTTGAGTGCAAAGTCCCCGGATGTTATAAGGGATGGGCTGTAGGCTCAGACGATTTCGGGGAAGGATTTTTTGAAGATTTTGTCGGTGTTTTTGTAGTGGGAGCTTATGTCTCGCCTGAGTAGTTTATTTACAGGTGTATCCTACCCCTAAAGAGGAGCTTTTAGTTTAAAGAACCTCCATGGTACTTGATACAGGAAGTAGAAGGATTAGTGGTTCGAGTATGATGATTATAGATATGAATATTCTTTGCTTAAATCTTTTAGAACGAAATATAATCATTTTTTTTTTTTCGTCCTTGACTTCCAGTGTTGTACTTATTACTGAAGTTTTATTGCTGTTTGTTACTGTAGCATGGGTGCCTAATGTTTTACCATTTTTCATGCAGTTTTAATGGATAAAACTTTTTTGGATAAGTCTAATCATTGCATAGAAAATATTGTAAAGATATGATTATAAATGAGAATAATTTTTCTTCTGAGAATCATTTAAATCATGGGTTGGAATGAAACTGTTACATTCTTAATGCCGTTGTAATCTGTTGAAATTTCACTCATTGTAAAGAAATAATAATTTTTTACTTTGATGGAATTTTAGAAATTTTGTATAGAAATAACTTTCTACAACTGCTACTTTCTTAAATTCCAGGCTGCATTCGCAACAATAATTCCCTATGTCACTAATTTCATTTTTTGATGGATGATAAAATCAAATTGAAAATGAGATCCAAATGAAATTTCTGTATGAATTAAAATGTTATTTTAATTATTTTTAGGCAAAATCTCAGAATTTAAAAAAAAAATTAACATTCATGTAAAAACGAATGATCTTGATATTATGATCAAAAATAACCATTCACATTTTAATGCTATAGTATAATGTTTATGTATGTAAACTGAATAAGAAATTTCTAACAATTTCCTTGGTCTTTATACAATTTTATAAATTATCCATTATGATATTAATATCTAGATTTTCATGGATTTCATATATTTCTAATGCCTAGATTTCGTATATTATAATAATCCCCGAAAAACAAATCCCATTAAATAATAAAGAATCACGCATTATATTCTTCCAAAATGTTTTAATGCATTATATTTTCCATATAATGGATTTACTGCACATTTTCAGGAATTTAATTTATTTTTACATAATAAATTACTAAATGTTACCTTGGCAATCTTTTTACTAATGTTATATAGGCAAAGAATAAATTAAAAATTCATTAATAAAATTATAAGAGTAACATATAAATATCATTAAACAAATAATTAAGGTTTTTATTCAATCTATTTAAATATGATCGACAAAAAAGGATTATAATGCATTCCATATTATCTGCTGATTCCTACTTTTATACCTTTCAAAAATTCTATATTCTTAATATATTTTTTCATTGAGTAGTTTTATAAATCTTATATATAACAGCATAATATACATACATCATTTACATTATGTACTTACATTATCCATATTATGTATAGCATTATGTACTTATCTATTTAAATCTGTTTTTCATTATCAATAACAAGAACTCCTTTTGTCCATATATGTGTAATGTCAGTGCTATTAGCCAAATGCTGAACCTACAATATACATAATTTACTTTATATTAATGAATTTATATAATATTCTTTTTTACACATCTAATAATAATATTTATAGATATTTTTTAACAAAAAATAATATATTCCTATTTATAATAAGATTATAAGCCTTTTTTAAAGGCATATAATCTTGTATATGTTGCAGTGTGTCTTAAAAACTGCAACATCTAGAAAGAATAAAATGTTTAAAAAAATTACATGATGAAATAAGATGCTAATTATTCATATTTTTTGTTAAATTTTAATTAATTTAGAATACTGACAGCTTGGAACCTCGCGAAAATGAATTTAAATTTATTCTTTATGCTAATGTAAAAGCACATTGAAAGTTTAGAATTCTAGAATTCCTTCAGAAAAGTGATTTTTAGTGATATCATGTAGCAGTTCTACAGTATACTAAGCATAATAACCAATCAGTTTAAAATCTACTGATTGCAATTAAAATTTATATAGATTTGGTAGATGTAATAATCTATAATATAACTACCAAATAATATTTTTAATATAAGATTTGGTTGATATATTATATGTATTTGACGTTTAAAGTACATCGAAAGTTTATGGTCTATTAGTAGCTATTGTATAAATAGATTATTTTGGCTTCATGTAGCAACTCGAAGCATATTAAGAGGTGGTTTTTAGAATCTGCAAATTGTAATCAGCACTTTCGTAATATTATATATTATAGTATTATTATTGTATTATAGTTGTTTTATTTACAGATATATTGTAAATTCAAGTTCTATTAATAGCAGTCTGATAAGTATACTGTTTTTGTCTCATATAGTAATCATACAGATACAAGATTCATAATTAAAAAATTGTAGTTAAAGCCTTGGCAGGTATATTATTCCTATTTGATGTTAAAATTGTATTGAATGTTTAATATTAATTATTGTTTTAATTTCGCATTTTACTTATATATATGTTCATAAAACGTTTTTATAGCAAATGTTTGTTAGATAGTATTATTCTCAAAATATATCAGTTGTTAATGAATATGCATTCTTTTTCTCGTGTAGAACCTTTAAAGTGTTAAAACCATTATATATTCCTTTGGAAATTAGTATATTGATAATTAAACTATAATATAAATTTTATATAGTAATTTATTAACTTTAATATTATAAACTTCAAGATGTAAATATCAAAAAGTAGACTAGTTCTTCTATTTAAAGTTTAATACCATCTTTCATATTTATAAAGATGGAAGCGAGTAAAGGTTATGAAGAAAAAAAAAATATCTTCCAATTCCGGTAAACGTCAAAATTTTACTACAGAAATTTACTGCAGTCGCTCTATTCACAATTTATTTCATTTTATGCACTATTTCGGAAAAAGAACTTACATCGCTCCTATAGGTATTAAAACAGGCTCACGGCCTTTTGTAAAAGTAGGCCAAACGAGAAAAGAGCAGGTTTGGGGCTTTATCGTTTTTATAAGGTATAATTTTTGCCATATTATGGCCGTAAATTTCGAAACTTATTTCCAAAAGCTAAATTATAGGACCTAGGAAGTATGACAAGGTACCTTTTAAGAAATGGGACCCTAGTAATAAAAAAAGGGGTTCCTTTTCTCCCTTGCTGGGTTTCGACTAAATATCCATGCAGAAGAATTTTTTTCAGATATTGGATCATTTTTCGACATCAAGTTTCGAAATTTATCCTGGAATGGAAAGCCATATTCGTTCTTAGATAAGAAAGGTCAGGACCGTAACTGTGTCATTTTATAGGCCTTTCTGCCTTTTAAAAATTTATATTAAATATTTTCAATTCGACTTTCCATTATTCAAAGAAGTTGGGTTGAATTTCATAATTTGAATAGTAAGGTTAATAAGTATAATTCAGTTCAGTTTCTTTCCTAATAACAATGCAATCAAATAAAATAATTTTTTTTTTTTTTTTTTCAATCATAGAAGCATAAAAAATAAAAATATTTTTAACAGTGATATGCACACATGGAATCAATGAGAAGGTATGCAACCATGAGGTTAAGGAGAGAGGTATGCAACCATGAGGTCAATAAGAAAAGTATGCGTACATGAGGCAATAAGAAAAGTATGCATCCATGAGGTCAATGAGAGCAGAGTGCACACATGAGGTCAATGAGAGCAGTGTGCACACATGATGTGAACAAGATGTATGCACCCATGAGGTTAATGAGAGCGGTATGCACATTTGAAGTAAATTAGAGCAATATGCATATACGAGGCCATTGAAGGAGGTATGCAGATATGAGGTCAATGAGAGCGATATGCACACATAAGGCCAATCCTTTTGATGGCAAGATGAAATCACGGATCAATTATCAGAATGATGTTTTTAAATACGGAATAAAATCAAAATAATTCAATTATATTAAAAATATATAAATTAAAATTTTGTAATAATACATTTGCTTTTCCTTATGCACATTCCATAATATTAAGATTTACTAAAAGTACTTAGGATAATTTAAATTCTGTTATTAGAAATGTTCTAAAGCGAATATTAGTGCTGTTTACCTCGAATAAAATACTTATTTCCATTAGTAATCACAAATACAAATAATAGTAATCTATTGAATACATTCATACTACTGTGTCACGTCAAAGTATTCATTAGTGTTTGAGTTACGCTTGGCTTTGTGAGACGCTAAAACTTATTTCCGGCGATTTTTGAAATGTCTGAATTAATTCAGAAAAGAACTTGCGTTAAAATGTGTTTGCGGAAACATATAGAATGTTGCAGAAGGCATTCGGTGAGTATTCCTATATCGGAAAGAAATGTTTACAAGTGGTATAAACAGTTCAAAGAAGGCAGAGAACACGTTGAAGACGAAGAGCCCTCTGGTCGACCATCAACCTCAACCGAAGAAGCTCACGTCCGAAGGAATTAAAGATTTGTCGCTTACAAACCGTCGATTTACAATTAGAGACCTTGCTGATGATGTTGGAGTTTCAAAAGGAACGGTCCATTCCATTTTGGGGCTCAAACGCGTCCAATCGCAATTGGTACCGAAAACACTGAATGCGGCAGATCACACTGCATTGATTCTCCGTGACTTTTTCGTCAAAAACCCATATCGTTCCATAACCACCGTATTCACAGGGTATGGCTATTCCCTAAACTCAAAAGACCACTCCTGGAACACCGTTTTTAGTTGATTAAAGAGATTCAACGTGAATCGGCACGCGCTTTGAAGGACATCCCAGTCGATGACTTTTAGCATGCATTGAGGATTGGAATAAAAGTTGGCATAAGTGCATTGTGTTCGGAGCGGATTACTTTGAAGGCGATGAAATAAATTTGGAAGAATAAAGAGTTTTTGGAAAAAAAAAAAATATTTGGTCTTACTTTTTGGTCACAGTTGTATATATACATTATATAAAGATTATCGATTTTAAACCCCATAAAACTTAAGCAAATCTTTTATGTACCTAAGCAGCTATAAACCTAAACAACCTCAACAAACAATCCGAAACCTCCACCATCCCAATGTGTACACGGAGAGAGAGTATTTTCCCACGCTCCTCGTCCGAGGAGAGTAAATCGGCTTTTGTGCAGAGAGAGATTTATCCAATTGAGTCCCGGATTGTTGTCTCTTCCGATGCTCGTAATCGCAGCTGTAACCGCAGTTACGGGATTCCGGACACTCTTCGGGGAGTTGTTGGGGAGAGATCGCTCGCTTAATCCTTCCCGACCACTTCCGACTCCAGGATGTCCGATTGCGGGGACATAAATGTTTCCTTTTTTCCAATAGGATTTTATGACTAAAAATTGTTTTACTTTAATCTTCGTTATTTTACTGCCATATAATAAATATGTTAATGTGATATAAAGAATGGGGTATACTATCTATTACAATATCATATTGTTAAAGAATATAATCTACTATCAATTTCAATGAGTTGTAAAAAATGTGATATAATATCTATCTCAATGTGATATAAATCTGTTACTTAATATGTTATTACATATATGTGTGATATATTTTAGCATGTATGTACACTGATGGCCGAGTGTCTAGCGTTCTGGCCCTCAGTACCACAGGTTTCGGGTTCTAATCCTGGTGGTGCCATGAGTATTTGTAGTGGTTCGTAATTACCTGAAACCGTAAGTCCTGGTCTAATATCATCGTAGAACGTTGTGGGGTAGGTTTACTCGCGTCCGTAGCATATCTTCAAGTTGCAGGTCCCGTAGTGTAATGTGTCATAGATATTTTCTATATGACATAAACTTAAATATTGTTTTTTGTTATTGATGATAATTAAATTAATGGAAAGTGTTTGTTGGTTGCGAATACTGAGCATTTTCACCTGTTGTCATTCACTCCAATACGTGATAATGTGTAGTAAATTCAACGTTGTCCATGCTACCCGATAAGGAGTGGCTTGCTATACAATATCTATATTTTGGCACAACAGTTTTGAAATAATATCCAGAGGGTGTACCACGGGGGTGAAGGGATCTGCGTCCTATTCCTGCCTATACATATATTACTCCCCTCTCAAATAAACATGGAAACTTTCGGTTTGAAACTGCGTATTAGGTTTCAAACCCAACTTCCCTACTTCCGACATCCAATGAGAAATCTTGCTGGCAAATAATGTTATAAAAATGCAGTATTGTATTAAAAATGTTCTTTAATGCTTTTAAAACATTCATTAAATTATTTATTTAATTGAAATATATTTTACCAAAGTTTGATTTCAACGAAAGATCTAATTAAGAAATTTTTATTAGTTTCTGTTTTTGCTTCATATCTTTAAATGATTTTGATAGTTATACTTTAAGTTTTAAACCTCCTTTATTAATTGTTATCCTTAAAAATTAAATTTCGATTCAAAAGCAATATGTGCTGGTTAAACAAATGTACAAGATATTACATAATTTTACATATATAAAAATTATCTAAAGGAAGATTATAAAAAAAAAATGTTGATATATGAGGCCCTAGCCATACCATTCAAAGAAACTGAATAAAATTTTGGTTTAAGCTGAAGCATGCGCTCAAGACTCATATGAAAAACAACAGTTAAATTCTAACAGTTACGGTTACAGAGACACGATTTCGAACGTTTAAATGGCAACACCTATACTTTTTTTTTTATTGGAATGTGATCGTCATGGAAACAAGTTATATAAAATTAAATTTTTAAAGTCAATTCCTACTTTTTTTTTCATTATATTGCAGAAAAAGCCCTTTATAAATAATTTTCATTCATTTTTTAAGTTTATCTGGCGCCATCTATAGGTAGATAATGCAACTTAAATCTAAAAAACTAAAATTAATTAATTTAATTTAATTACTGAATTAATATTTGAAAAAACCGTATTAACATCAAGATATCATCCACAAAGTTTAAAGAAATGTATTTGAACTTGAGTGGATGAATAAAAGTATTTCATTAACGATTGAATATTTGAACAAGATATATATAGGGAGAGTGTGAGCTAATAGAAGGAATTGAAAAAACTGTCTATATATGAGGCCCTAGCTATGATACATTCAAAAGAAACTGAATAAAATTTTGGTTTAAGGTATTTTGTAGTATTAACATGAAAATGAAGATTCTCTGAAAATTAGCATGAAAAACAACAGTTAAACTCTAACAGTTACAGTTACACGATTTCGAGCGTTTAAAATGGCAACACCTACTTTTTTAATGGAATGGGATCGCCATAGTGAAAAAAAAACATAAATAGCATTGAACAATTCATGTAGAATGAAAATCGCCGGCGCTGGACAGACTAAGAAGAAAAGTGATAATTACAGGGAAGCAACAGAAAACAAAATGTTTTAATGTGTCCCGCAAACTTTCCACGTGACCTGCTTCACACACGATGACACCTCGCATCATGAAGCACTGATAGCACTGATGGTACCATGGCAAAGTCATGGAATGAACCTCTGAAGCTGACAGATTGAGTTAAATCATTGCAAACTTTAATGTAGCAAATAAAACAACGATTGAAAAGAAGCTTGAATTTACAACATTAAAAAACACATGCGAGTTGTTTGTTAAAAATACTGACCATACAAAAAACAATCTTACACTGGATTCCGGATAGAAATTCATCTTTTTTATCACAAAGCATGATTGCAACAGCAAACACTGACTGTCTTATTAAAAAAAAAGCAAGACAAAAAACCTTACCAGAAATGCTATATGGTTCGAGGGAAAACTCATATTAAAAAACAAAGCAAGACGAAAAAAAAAAAAAAACCAATACATATCAAAAGGAAAGAAAAAGTCCAAGAAACAGAAAAAAAAGGACTGTCGATCTCCAAGCGGTCCGAGGCAAATTTTTCAAACGCAAATAAAACAACGTCATAATCACATGCGAGTTTGGCATACACAAAAAAATCCAGAAGAAAAGCATGTAAACTCATCGTAGCGTACTAATCAGAGGGGGCTTGTTTTTAGTCCGCTGAGCACCGCTGAGGATAAAAAATTACGGGAGGGTGATTATTAGAAGGGGGCCCTAAGTTATGAGTCGCCATTAGGGACGTGGGACGTCTGCGAGCGGAAGAAATTCAATTACTGAGAGCCTCGTAAATACGACCTCGACTCTCGCCCACAACACAAAGCTCAAATCCTGCTGCGGTTGAGGAATGCTGTCGGCAGAAATAACCGTCGAAGAAAACATTCTGCTTTAATTGTATGGGTCGAGATCCGGATTCCTAAATCTTTTTATGCACATAATTTCTTTTGTAAACTTATACGTTTTTCAGCAAGTTTAATAAGTGTAATCCTACAAATGGAAATTAAATTAAAAATATGTATGTGGCTTGCATGAAAAAGGTTCATGGTATTATTTTTTAGAACACAAACTCCAGCTTGAAGTTATTCTCGTTGATAATTCCTCTGATTTTTTTACCCACCATCCACAGCGGCGTATATCCGTATCGTAGTAAAAATTTTTAATTTTAAAAATAAATTTTTCGACTTTTCAATAAAGGGAATTTTACATATGAAAATGAAATTAAAAATTTGTTTTTTTTTTTTTTTTTTTTCATCAAAAAGGATTTGGAAGTTAATTTTTTTGACACAAACTCTACAGTTTGCTCATGGTATTATTTTTTTTAGAGCAAAAAACCCAGTTTGAAGTTGTTCTCGTTGATAATTACCATGATTTTTGTCCAGTATACATATAGGGGTATAAATTCATAGTCATAGGTTTCAAAAGTAAAAACTTGTAATTTTAAAAATATTTTTTTTTTTTGCTTTTCAATAAGGGAATTTTACATATCAAAATGAAATTAAAAATTTCTGGATTTTTTTTCCCATGAAAAAGGATTTAAGATTAATTTTTGGCACAAACTCTGGTTTGCACACAGAATTTTTTCTAATGCATTTTCGAATTTTGTATGCGGTTTTCATGAAAAAGGTATATGGTATTTTTTTTTAGCACAAATTGCACCTCGAAGTTGTTCTATGATAATTACCATATTCTTTTGTTCAGTACATATAGGGGTATAAATTGTAGTCGTAGTTTACAAAAGTAGAAATTTGTATCATTTTAAAATAATCATTTTAATAATCATTTTAAAAATAAAATTTTTTAGATTTTCAATAAGGATAATTTTTACATATCAAAATGAAATTAAAAAATTTCTGGATTTTTTTTCATGAAAAAAAAAGGATTTATAATGTTAATTTTTTTGCACAAACTCTGGTTTGAGGCAAATAATCCGTGGTTGTAACTTTTGGCGATAAAAATTGTAACTGTAAACGAAATTTTTTTTTTTTATCTTTTTTCTGTAAGTATAGTAAGGATAATTAATTCTACATAAGAAAATTAAATTAATTCTTTCATATTGTTTGTAGGATTAAAATGATCGAAAAAAATTAAATTTTACAATAAATTTCAATTTTAAGTTTTTCTTAGCTGATTGTTATTGTAATTTTCTGTCTCATATCTGCAGCGACTTGTATTTCAATGACTGTATTTCCCGATTACCAAAATTAAAAGCCCTTGGTTTGATTATATAAAGGTGTATACACCACGGTGGTTCGTGCCTGTGTAATTACTTTGACTGGCCTTGCTTCTGAGATTAAGCTTCGTTTTGTTATACGAAGTAGTTGTTTTAAACACAAACAACATTTTTCATTTTGGAGCAAAATATTTTAAAAAATATATTGTGCAATACAAAGAAAATCGTGTATGTCATGTATGCGTGATATCAATTATACTGCCTAAAAAAAAAAAAAAAAAACTAGATGTGTTTAGTAACTATACTTTTGGAAGTATCAAGTAATATATCTAGTAAATTCTATCGAGAAAACTTCAATCATTTCCGATATCTTTATATTTATAAGAGCAAATCTTCATTACTATTTCAGTATTTGTAAATAAAATTGAGGAAATTAAGAAAAATAATTTTTTAAGCTTGAAGATGTAGGAATAAATATTATTTTTCTATTAACTGATAAATAAATAAAAGTACAATAATCTATAATAATAAATAAAAGTGGCAGAACTTATTTCGTTCTTTTTATCGTTTAAAATCCCGAAAAAGAGCATTTGTTAAGCGAAAGGAAACGAGTATAGCAAATGGACCGTTAGTTTTTTACCATCTGTAAAAGTGTTTTTCAGCTTATCTTATATTGTGACTGAGAAACAAATCTGTATCATGAAAGGGGAATATGGGTAAAAAACTAGAGAACAAATTAAAATATTTTATAAATATTTAAAAATATTTTAATTTTTTTATAATAATGTATGAACAATTTAATTCACATTTTAATTTAGAAAAATTTAAACGTGTTTTAAGAAAAAAGTGATATAAATGAAAATTGTGAATGGTGCAAACCAGTTCTCCTGTCTTCTGTAAAAGTGTTTCTGCTGCGCGCTTTGTATTACGACTGAGAAACAAATCTAGGTGATGCATCATGGAGAGAGAATTTGTAAATAAAAAAGAAAGAAAAAACAACATTTGCGAATAAACATACTTTAATGAATATTTAAAATTGTCTCTAATAATACCTTGTGAATCTATATTATTTATGAAGAGTATTTAAATATGTTAAAAAAAAAAGTATTTTTGATACATATAAAACCGGAAAAAAAAATCACAAATATTTTTTAGGTACATGTATGATTTATGCAATTGAGTTGAATTAAAAAAATTTTTTATCTTTGATGAAAAGCTCGTTAAATGTTTCTTTATTTAAATAACATTTATTCTAAAAATCTAATTGACTGACATTTATCCTAAAATCTAATTATTTTTGATTACTAGATTCAGATTCAAGAGCGATTTAATTCAAAATCTACAGTCACAAATAAAATCATGCATTATAGAAACATAAATTTAAAGAAAAAATGTCTTATTTTTGTGATTTTTAAGGTTCTAGTTCTATTCATCGACATGAATAGAATTATTTGAATTACTTATAATTAAATAGCTTAAAGAATTTGTTCATTGAATTGTATCAAAAGGGTAAACGCTTTAAGGTATTATTTTAACCATTTATCGGGCACAACATTTTCTATACACGAATTTCAAATAATTAGTTCTTCTTGTGAAAACTGTTTAGCTGTCGAAAAAAAAATTATTTCGCCCATGTGTACGTTGTGAGTTTGTTGTTTGTTTTCCTGCCTCACTCTAGATAATACATTACTTTGAATTCTACAAAGTTAAAAATAAATGTATTGCAGGTTAATGAACTATTGTAAACTATAAGTTAATAAGGTGTCTAAAAATTTTAGTTACTCAGATTTCCAAAAATGAAAAAGAAAAAAAAAAAAAAGTAGGAAAAGAAAAAAAAATTCTCAGCTTGGAAACTTTTGCTAAGATTTCAGAATTATTGCAGTGTTAATCTTACTAACTTATATTATACTAGTTATATTATATTTATTTATGTTGTGCTTATTATATTATATTTATTTATACTTATTTATATTATATTTATTTATACTTATTTATATTATATTATACTTATTTATACTTAGTTATTTATACTTAGTATATTATTTTATTTATGTTGTGCTTATTATATTATATTTATATTATACTTATTTATATTTATTTTAATATACTGATTTATATTTATTTTATTATAAATATCTATATTATATTCATTTAAAGCATGCGAATGTTTAGTTATTAAAGATATAATATTACAAACTGAAAAAAAAATTATAATTTTCGCCATGATGTTTCATTAATAACTAAAGCCCTTAAAATTATTAAAAACAAAATAAATTAAAACCTGCAAATAAAAAACCCGAAGTAATAAATTATTTGCCAAATGAAGATATTTTTTTATAAAACTTTGCAAATATAAAATATTTTGATAGATAAAAAAACAATAATAATGGGAATTAAAAATATTTGACAATTAAACAAAAAACAAAACATTTTCAATTTAGGAATATTTTAATAACTCCAATTTGGCAAAAATAAAATTCCCAATTCCCTATTGGTGCATTTCTAATTAGAATTTAGACGTCAGATACATTTTATTTCACCCTATTCCATTAAGTAAAATGTCGAATAAAAATAGTTAAAAGCGAATCTTTCTAATTTATGGAGCATATAAAAAGCTGTACTGGAAAGGGAAAGAAAAAAATTCAATTATTTTTTTCTTGAAGCCCGCGTGTGTAACAACGACTTATGATTAATTTCGTCAATGCATTTATTAATCGCTTAATGCTTTTCCAAAAAAGAAAATGGCTATTAGCGAATAGAAAAATGTTTTCACTTAAGCGATTAGTTTAATACATTATGGAAAAGGAAGTAAAAAAAAAATCAATTCAATCAGTATTAATGGAGAACAAGAATGTAGAACATCCGCTAAACGCTAATACAGCATGCTTTGGCAAAAAAAAAAAAAAATAATAATCAAAATAAAGAAGGAAAAAAAAAAAAAAACATGAAAAAATTATATGTATAAAACATTCTCAAATACCATTGTAGTGAAGCAAGCCAAACAGAGAAACTTAAATACCAAAAAAAAAAATAAATAAATAAATACAACTAAAAAATGTTCATCTAATGAAGGCCTATGCGTCAAAATAATTCACAAATCAAAATCAAATATACACACTCAAAACACTTAGGTAATCAAAAGCTGAGGCACTTAACTCGTCGAACAAAAAAAAAAAAAAAGGACCCCCTCCTTCCCAAGAAAAATAAAAGCGCCAGAAACAAAAGCACACAATCTAAAAAGCTGTCTGTTAAAAACGAGTTCCTTAAAGATGAGTTGGCGACAGTTTTTTCACAAGTAAATGATACGACCGACTTCCGAAAAACCTTTTCTGCTAATAGAAAGAAGGGGATCAGATCTACATGATCAAGATCTAAACTGAGATGGGAAAAGGGGGTATTGAGAGGGGGAAAGAGAGAATATTATTCAAATGCTACAATAGCTCTTCCAAGATCTGACGAGGCCGCCCCCAACAAAGACAAATGGCACGGGCTCTTATCTTTGCAAGGGCGCTGCGTAGAAAATGTCGCCAAAACCTCCCGATTCACCTGATTTAATGCTTCTTTTGCTTTTATTTTCCGCTTTTTGATTTCGTTGGCAAGTTTTCGCGCCTACATGCGTTTGCCTTCTGAGATGGTGGGGTCGGTTATGAAGAACGAAAGGAGTTCTTAGTTTATGTTTTTTATCTTGTAACCTTTTTTTTGTTATAATCTCCTTTTTTTGTTGTAACCCCTTATTTTTTGTTATAATACTTCTTTTTGTTGTAACCCCTTATTTTTTGTTATAATACTCCTTTTTTGTAACAAAAAATAAGGGGTTACAACAAAAAAAGGAACATAATTTGTAACGAAGAAAAAGAACATAATTTGTAACCCCTTATTTTTTTATTATAATCCCTGTTTTTTTTGTTGTAACCCCTTATTTTTTTTTTTGTTATAATCCCTCTTTTTTGTTTTAACCCCTTATTTTTCGTTGCAATACTCTTTTTGTTGTAACCCCTTTTTGTTGTAACCCCTTATTTTTTGTTAAAATTTCCCTTTATTTGTTGTGACCCCTTATTTTTTATAATTTCCCTTCTTTGTTGTAACCCCTTATTTTCTTATCGTGATCTCCCTTATTTGTTGTCGTAATCTCCCTTATTCGTTGTAACCCTTATTTGTTATCGTAATCTGCCTTATTCGTTGTAACCCTTATTTGTTATCGTAATCTCCCTTATTCGTTGTAACCCCTTATTTGTTGTCGTAATCTCCCTTATTTGTTGTTATCATCCCCCTTTTCATTCTTTAGAATCAGAATTATAATCCTCTGTTTCATTGCTAGAGGTTTCGAAATAAACCAATCACACATCGTTTTTATTTTCACTAAAATGTCACCATTTTTATCAATCTCGCCAAAGGTATTGAAAGAAATGTCTGTAAAACAACATGGAATCACGATAGAACGAGATGTTACAAGATTTACGATATTACGAGTGAAATGATATTCGCCTCATAATAATACAAGGTAGTCCAAAACACTGATTTTAGATTAGAATTAAAAATTAATTTTTGCACTGGTTAACTCGGGTATTTATGAAAAGATACAAATATGAGAGACGAGTATAATCGGGATAAGCCGTTAAAGGATTAACATATAGAGAAATTCGATAATAAATTTATTGACTAAGTGATGCAAATCTATATTTATTATTAAAATTTGTTTATTTTTAAATATTAACTTAAAAAGGAACAAATTACGCAATAGATTAATTGATACGCTATTTTCAATCTTCTTACTGAATAAAAAAATATATTAAAATAATTAACTAAAACAAATATAAAAACATTATTTATAATTATTTCAAAATTAAAATAGGCTATTAGTTCTACCAAAACCTATTTAAAACAAACTTTTCAGCAATATTTCACAGATTTTCTTTTTTTATATATATATACTTGGTGCAAAGAAGATATGACACAAGTTTTATTGCGTTTCAAAATAGAAACTTGAAGAGGAATGGAAAGTAATCAACAATGGTTTTTAAGAAAAATTTCCCATTGCATTTTTGATTCTCCTAAATACTGAAGTGAATTATGAAATGAAATAAACAGTATAATTTTTAGAATGGGAGAAATAAAAGTTTTTAAAATGATCGAAGAACATTAATATTTCGATACCCCGACTCGTGTCTTAGTGGTAAAGTACGCAGCTATTGTGTAGGAGAGCAAATGTTGTTCGAATCCGCTACTGGCGTTTGCTGCAGTAAGTACTTTCAAAAACAAGGAGACTAGATGTCTATTGTGACTGATATATTGTCTTCAGTCTGTATGGTAGGAATTTTCCTAGTTTTTCTCCTATATAACTCCTCAATGAAGGAAATTGTTTCTAAAGACAATGCTATCCCTTCGTAGTTGGATTGCTCGTCTCAAATATAAGTGAAGCGCGGTTAAAAAATGTTTCACTATATATATATATACTCGTATGGATATTTAGAGATGCTTTTTTTCATTGTTATATTTAAAGTTGTCATCTAATAGCTCATTGCAAATAATTCTTTAATAAAACCAGGAAGCATTGTTTAATGTGATAAAATTTGTTACAAGAGATTATTTAACATTAACGTTTACAATTTGTTACATTCGATTAATCTAATGTAGCATTTGTTAGCGTTTAACGTTTTACATTAGATTAGTTTAACGTAACATTTGAAAACATTTAACGTTTGTTACATTATATTAGTCAACTGTAGCATTTGTTAAGCGTTAATTTTTATTAGATCAGATTAGTCTAACGTAACATTTGTAAGTGTTTAATGTTTAATATATTGGATTAGTTTAACATAGCATTTATTAGCATTTAAAGTTGTCCCCATAAATTATTCTAACGTAGGATTTGTTAATATTTAACATTTATTATATTATTTTAACATTTGTAAATTTTTTTTTATTTCAACGTTTATTATATCTTTGAACATTTATACACATTTAATGTATTAACTTGCTAATGTAACACTTAAACAGCAATACCTCAATTCGAAATCCCTAACCAATTCAAAACCCCAAATCTAAAAAAACAGCCTCGATTTCTAACGAAATTAAAGCCGACTACCTACAAAGCCCCTGGCGGCATCTTCAAACGACACTGCACCCCCTAACAATGTGCACTCAACCCCCTTCCCTTTCATTGGCACGGGGACTCACTTTTAGTTCATTTTTTTTATTTTATTTTGAGGGACACACGAGACTTGAAATTGATTACTCGTTCGCAAAGGAAGGCGTTAACTATTCCAAGCGCGCTGATTGGCTACTCCTTCGCAACGCTGTCGGGACTTTATGAAGATGAATTTTCACAACTCGCTCGTTAGAGTCTCGAGTTTGTGACGCGCTAACTGAAAATTCAGTGTTTTGTCACTCATAATAGTGTGCAGTAATAAAAAAGGGTTTGCTGATTTTTTACGTGCGGAGTGTTTGTTTGAGGGCTTCAGCTCAATTCGTTTGGTTCGGAATTATTGTTTAGAAATATTTCGATTTTTTTTTTTTCTGAGGAAGGTAAAATTCAGTGAGGTTGAGATTTTTAGGCATTATTCTTTTTTTTTTTTTTTGTTTTTTTTTTTTTTTTTGTTTGTGGAATAAGGGATTTTACAATGCATTTTTGATTTTTAGTTTTGATGAGTTGATGAAACAATAAAAATAAATACCTTTTAGAAAGAGCAGCGTAGTTTACAGAAACTTTTAGTTTTTATGTATGATCATCACTTTTTCTAATCTTTTATAATTACATAAAAAAATGTATGAGTTTTCTGAATTTTACGCTAAGAAGTAAAAATACAAATTTTTATGAAAATTTTCTATAGCAATGTATTTATGAAAATTTATTACCCCTTATTTCTAATCTCATCAACAAATAGTCTATAACAATTGTGGGAAAACTCTTTTTTTTAAAAATTGCCACAGTTGTTGCTGAAAGTTCATGAAATTTTATTTCTAGTTTATTAAGATGATCCATCTCTCTAAAAGATCACAAAAATCTTGATATCAAAATATAAAAAAAAAAGATCAATCTTAAAGCATTTTTTACTTAAAGTTAATAAAATTTGGTGATGAAATATTCAATTTGCTCCATTTTAAGTGAGCGCTCAGAATTTTGTTTTAGAGTAACCGTTCATGAAAGATCAATAGGTCATACTAAACTGCAAATAATAGAAAAGGTATCTGAAGTCATATATTATATCTGAAGTCATATATAAGGTATCTGAAGTCATATATAAGGTATTGAAGTCATATATTAATTAGTTTATTAATAATTGTTGCATTGCTTTCATTTTGATTCAAATATATACAAAAAGATAACATTCTAGTTATGAAGTATTGCACAAAAATTAAAATTTAATTATTAAAAAAGTTACATAAAAAAATTATAAGTTTAAATTACATCTTTTCTCTTTTATCAGCTTATCAATTGCATTGTTTATGCCAACTTCCCTATTTTGTTGAATATTTAATAAAACTAAACTAAGAAAAACGTCGATTCAATCAACACATTCAGGAGAGATAATAAAATTGACTGATAAGAAAAACATTTGAAATATTACATATTTAACAAAAAAAAAAAAAAAAACAGTAAGGTTTAAGTGTGGGAAGAGAGCATAAATCCTGAGTAAGTAAGGCCTTATGGGCCGGGGCGGGGGGGGGCGCCAGCTCAAGACCGCCAGCCATCCCCTAGTTGCATGCTAGTTCCATGCATGCTTGAAAAATTTGCATCTGCATTATTTGTTTCAGTAACAGAATTATCTGACATTGACTTAAAGTAAAAACTTTAAAGATAGTTATTCTTCTTTTAAAGTGGAACTACTCAATATCCATCTTAGCTTTTATATTAATTGCATCGAAAATTTCAGACAATACCTTATTGATTAATAATAATATAACATGTTTGTTTACATCGAAGTAAAATCTTTAATGCGTCTGAAATTTATTATGCTTTTGATAAACTTTTATCCATATTTATTTAATAATTCAATATATTATTTAATTATACGCTATGTTTTTATAAAGGATAAAAATTAACTAACTAAACTAAACTAAACTAAAAAATAAAGACTATAGTTAAAATATTAACAAATATGATGCTGTGTGAATTTATTGATCGAAGATATTTTATTAGTTAAAAAAGCCTTTTTTTTTATTGATCGAATTTTATTATATTTCTAAAATATATTCAAAGCTGAAAACTAAATATCTCATTTTGTTATATTTTAGCTTGTTTTTACATCAATAGTATGGATTCCCTTAAAAGTTACGAGAATTTTTAGTTTAACATAAATGCCTTCCTTTCATATTTATAATAATACCGTATCCATAATTATGCAATATACATAATAATAATATGGTATATTAGTTGATGAAACTTTTTTTTTAGTTTTTTTAACTGATTTGAATGCCATGTTGAACTAAGAATGAAGGCTTGAACTATTTCAATTTCTTAATAATGAACTTATACCATGTTTATGCAAAGGTTCAAATAATTTTATAAATTTCCACAACTAAGTAACTTTTTCCCCTTTTTAAAATTAAGATACAGAAATTTATAAACTAATTATTACTTATATTATGACCAGATATTAAATTGAAAATCACAATAATGTGTAAAAATAAATAATAAGAAAAGCACAGACAGTCATCTGATAAATAGAATAATCAAAATAAGTAATATAAGTAGACTGCAAGTTCTATGTTTTTTATAGCAGAAGATTTAAGAACATTAAATTTTAGATTTTATTAGAACATTTAGAACATTTTTTAGACACTTTAATAGTTCCAATGCTAAATTAAAAAAATCCTTATTTTTTATAATAAAATAACGCATTTCAAATATGCAGTGAATTGAAAATTATTATTTATAAATTTCTATAGAAACATGATATTTACAGTTGATAAAATTTTGCAAATAAATATTGATAAGAATAATCCAATATTTATTTGCAAAATTCATTTGGCAAACAGGATTGTTGACGTCTCGTCTCTATTTGAATGTTTTTCAAACTATTACACAATGTGTTTGGATCAAATATTTGTCATCATATGTAAAGTAAATATTTCATTGATTTCTAATTCAATATGCATTGAAAGTGTCAAAGTATTTGTTAATAAAGTAACGACTCTAAATTCATTATTAAATATGGCGCCTTGACGTAGTGGCGCCATCTATTGAGGGTAATCGAAAAATCGATCAAGCATTTATTTTGCCATATCATTTCTTGATAGTCGAAAAAGTAATTCATTAGTGTGGTTCAATGTACAAAGAGGTAAAAGTACATTAAATTTTTTTGAATAGGTACAATTATTTTATAGAACATTTAACAAGTCACTTTTTTAATTTTCAAAACAACAATGAGTATTCGGTTAAAGATAAGCCACGGCTTTTTCGAGTAAGAGATTATGAATTCAGTCCTGTTTGTATTATTTTGATTAGTAACACTTATAAATAAAAACTAACTTGATTTTTTGTTAGTTTAAGTTAGTAATAGTGTTGTTAAATTAGATTAATATGATAGCTGTAAAGAAATTTTTATAAGATATTCTGTGAGAATAATTTAAACCTGTCTCTAGCAACTCTTACAAATCTTCCAAAAAAGGTATTTTTCTACCTTAAGGTAGTGCAGTTAATTCAGTTTTTTTAAGTAATAGGTCAAACTACAAAAGTCAATCATATCCAGTCCAGACTTTGGAGCAAAATATCTATGGAAAAAGCATAAATATCTAAATAAAAAAGCATATCTTATTTTCAACATGTAAAAGAAAAGCATTTGTTGATTTTGTAAATTCCATTTCAAATTTACACAAGCATATTTTTATTTGGAAAAATTTCAATCTTACAAAGATAATTTTTAAAGTAGGATTGATGTTTTAAAGATTTATAATACACATTAATTTCAAAACGTAAATTAATTGGCAATCTAATACTTAAAAAATAGTAATCTAATTAATAAAATATTATTGGTACTCTAATCTAATAAAATTAAATTTCTACTTTTGAAAATTAATTTTATTAAATAAAAACATTTTATCTTTTATCCTTTAACAAAAATGTTTATTTGTATTCGATGTTGGTAGAAAAAGAAGGCAAAAAATAAAAATTCCAGAAACAATTGCTAAACTTCTAACGTCAAAAATCTAAAGAAATATATTAATCTAATTATTTATATCGAAGCTAGAAATTAATTATTTTCGAAATTATTAATTGTTAAAGATTTTTGGATGAATTTATTGAAATGTAATTCCGTTCTTGAATGTGCATTGTTTACATTATACAATAAAAGAAATCAAGGAATAAATTTGCAGGAATATATTAATAAAATTAATGCATTAAATTATTAACTTATTAATTTTAAGCATACATCTGTAGGTGCATAAAAGTGAAGACATAAGATATAAAACAAAGAAATATTTGCTTAACTTATTGTTCTTTCGTTTATTCCAAGTGATGGACTTCACATTTGATTAACTTATTTTTTTAATTGAACAATTTTTAAATTAAGAAAACGGTATGGAATAATTTCTTAAGTTTAAATAAAATTATCTCTTCAATTTGAAACTATTTGATTTTTGAATGAATTCATGATAATTAATGAATTTATAATAATTAAATAATAAGAAATTTATAATGATTAATAAGGAACATATAATAATTAATAAGGAATATAAAAATAATTAATAAGGAATATATAATAATTAATAAGAATTATATAATAATTAATAAGGATTATATAATAATTAATAAAGGTTATAGAATAATTAAATAACAAAAGAATTTAAAACTGCCCAATTTATAATAACAAATTAAGCATATTTAAGCACTCTTTTGTGTATTTATTATCTGTAATTAAAGGAGTGGCTAATCTCCGATAGCCGAGTGACTAGCCCTCGGTGCCACAGGCTTCGGGTTCGAATCCGAATTCGGTGACATTAATTTTTTAGTGTTTGAATCCATTTTAAAACGTAGGTCTCGGCTAAGAGTGACTATAGAGAGGTGGGAGTAGGGCTGGCAACCCAACTCAGTAAAAAGAAAACATTTCATGTTTCGGCTTCTGCTAGTAGGCAGACGGCCTTTGCCCACCATGGGGTTTTGTGTCACTGAAGAAGAAGAAGGATCAGTAACTAAATAGGAATGCAAAGTTGAAAAAGTTATTAAAATTGTGAAATTCCTTTCGTCAAATATCTTCTGAACTCATACTTTTAAATATTTCTCCTTGATCTTACATTAAAAGAAAGAACACGTAAGTAAATGACATGAATCAATAAAACGTTTATTAAGTATGATTATAAATCAATAAGGATTAATAATCATGATTAATTATCGAAACCTCAGAACCGAAAAGTGGAGAACATGAATGTAAACGCACGATAGATATTTTAGAATTAATTAATTATTTACAGAGAAGTTTCTGATTACTTTTACTGAATTTCTAAAACAATAAAATAAAAATGTTGAAAAAAATTATGAAAAAACGAAATGATTCATTTACCTAATTCTTAGAATTCATATTTTTTAAAGACTTCTTAATAAAATGAAATCTATATTTTGAATATGCAGTATTTAAGTTAGGAAATTCGAAATAAACACCTCCGAATGAGCGTATAAGACTGTTAAATTTACAAATTGTATTTTTAAATTTGCAATTTTACACAAATTTCATGTCTTTGACTCCACCAAAATGTCTAATAAATCAAAAATTTGATGGAAAAAAAAAGAATCTAGAATCCATAAAAAAAAAAAAAAAAAAAAAATCAAGAAAAGCTTATTTAATTTTAAACTCTTTTGTTTTCTCTTAATTTGAGAACACGACAACATATTTTTTTTACGTTTGATTAGTTGAAAGCTTTGTAAAAATGGGAATGAAGTTCATGTCATGAAGTTCATAATAAAAAAATTAAAATGATTACTTCAGTTGCATTATTATCTTTATGACGCTAACATACGCGACAATATCTTGAATTGATTTGAAAGGATATCACTCTATGCTTGTTTATTTATTATCTGTTATTAATTTAAAAAATGCTGATGACTAAAATTGCAGCCATTCTTCTTGATCCACTAAAACTCTTAATTCTGAAAGGAAACTTTCTCCTTGACATCTTGCATTAAGAAGAAGACCAAATTAGCAAATTCGAATAGAACGTTTGTCAAATAGGGTTATAAATCAAAATGATTCGAAACATCAGTACCGAAATTATCGTCACCCGATTTTACTTCCACTTCACCTAACATGAAGGAAGACATCCATGGACAATGTAAAAAGTGACGCCATATTTGTTTACACTTCTTGCGCTAATTTCTCACTTCAGGACGACTTTCTGCTTGCTTTGCTGGAATAATGGAGGCGAGTGACTTAACGACTTCACTTTTCATCATGTATATATTGGCAGGAGCACTTAATAAATGAGTTTTGAACAGCATTGAATGTTGTTTGAGTTCTATAATTTACTTATAATTATGACAAACTTGGAATAGTGGAAGTTGAGTTCGCTGGCAAACTCCTTTCGTTGTGATTGATGAGATAGAACGCCATTAAAGTTGTTCTGGATGCAAGAAATGAAATAAAATTTATGATCGTTTTTCGGGAGTGAGGGTGTTCTTTTTTTTGTTTGTTTGATCTTTTAAGAACATTTTTGTGTGTGCATCGATCGTTTAAATGCTTTTTGTATTAATCCCAGGAATCTGTTAATGAATTTGTCTTTCGATGTAGAAATACTTAGAGGAGTTTTCGTTAACTTCGGACAAACTTTTTAGTTTCATCAAGCAATAATTAAATAAAAAATGTTAAGGGGAATGTATTTTTTTAAGTGATTGCCTGTAAATTTAGAATTGTGTTTTGAAGAGTTAATGCACATTTTCAATGAAATTGTTATTGTACTCGGGAGTATTAATGTATTAATCATTAGAGAGAATGATTTTTACTTATTTTATCTCTGTTTTAATGAAAAATGATAAAATTCGTTTTTTAAAAATATTTTTAATAAAAATAATTTTATATTAATTAAATATTTTTAAAATTTATGTATTGTTATAATAATTAAATATTTTAAATATTTAAAATTTAATTTTAATAAATATTTTTTTTTTTATACATTTTTTAATATATTTAAAAATATTTTTAAAATTAGGTGTTTATCATTTCCTATTAGGAAAAAAAACCACAGATTTGTGAAAAAAAATATAAATTACTAACAAATTAATACAAAAAGTTCTTTAAAATTGCTAAAAATCCTTATTTGATAGGATAAATTAACAATTTTTACATATCATTAACAAATTTTAGTCATTATATTAAATATTAATAATAATTCCTTCTCTAATGAAATATCATTTAATACTCATCAAAAATACATTTTTGGTTTTTTTTTTTTTTATTAATTTTAAATTATTTAATATATTTTATCCAGAATATTTCTTTGGTTGGTGAATCCTAACAAACATAATCACTATGATATTACATACATTTTTGAGGTCAGTAATTATGTTTAATAAAGTTTATTTTTGCAGATGTGCTTGATAAATTTATGAATTTCGTATGCGTAGAAAAGATTGCAAGTTCAAATAAAAGAAGCATTTAACTAAAAGAATATGTTAATAATAATACTGTAAGAATCTATTTTTAAGAATTCAATAATTGGACACTACGTAGGGTTTAAAATGTTTTTTACATTCTTTATTCCTTTAACGGTCTTATATTCTTTTTATTTTTTCATAAAGACTAAAAACCTTTCTTTTCGTTATACATCTGAATAAAAGAATCGCATAAAGAGCCACCACAAATAATAACCACTTAAATCAGTCTAGGTGATCAATTAATTTTTCAATCACTAAGCATTCAAACTTTAACTCAATGAATATTCTAAGTTGTATCAATGTAAAAAACACAAAATAATAATAATAAATAAATAAATAAATACAAAAACATTATTAATTTGAAAAGATTCCACTGCTGTTTTCTTTGATACTACTCATTAATCATAACTCCAAATAATGAGGTAAAAAGATTTTATTTACTTCTATCCTTTAAACTGATATCCCTATAATTAAACACTGAACTGTTACATGTTTAATGGTCAAATACTTAAATAGCTGTCTCTGTTTCGTCAATTGAAATTATGAGAACTACTGAAAATTATTATTAATAATAAACTATTAAAAAATTATTTAAGAATCTAAAATAATAAGCGATGATAACAAGCAATAAAAAAAATAAAATTTGTGAGTTTATAAAGAAAAAAAATTGATGATTTCAAGAATGAATTATTCAACAATCCAGTCTTTGCTTTAATTGATGTCATATTTTACTAATATACCTAGGCCTAAGTAACCTCTTCTAGTTAAAAGGTGAAAATTGTAAATTTTACAATATATTTAAAACTTCTAATTATGGAATTACATGAATACAATATGACATAGATAAACGTGATATTGTGATACCACATAATTAACATGAGCATAAAAGAAACAATAGCTAAATTACAAAAAAATGTTTGGTGAATATTGATTTTAAATATGCATATTATGAAAGTATTATCTATGTAGTTAAAAACGTCTATGGAGTGTATGGTGTCAAAAACAACAATTAAATTTCAATTAAACTACAGTCTATGGAGTTGAAAACAGCCAATTAAATTTTATTTAAAAGGAAAGAAGCAAGTTACTTGAAATATTTTTTTCTGTGAAGATTAAAGATTAAAGAATTTTTTCTATGAATAAAGTAAAGCAACCTATTACATCTATAATTACAAAATTGCACAATTTATCGGGTTTTGATAATTTTTGAATACCTTTTTTAGATTCCATCTTAAATTAAGTTATCTGTATAATTGTACTGTTTGATAGATGCAAACTGTGGAACATATATTTTCTAATTTCCCTCATTATCGAAAACAATAGAAAAGATTCTTCAGCAAAATCTTCGAATTCTAAAGAAACACTCACATGAAGAGTGTCATTTGCAGAAACGAAATCCTCCCTTTTAGCTTTTGATGAATTTGCAAATTCCAATCAATATGATTAATGCATTCCTCCATAATTAATTTCCTTACATAATGTAATGTTTGGCTTCGTATTTTCTTTTCTTTAAATTAATGTTTACTTATTTTCATTTTGATTTTTTTATGCGTTAATCTTATATGCTACTTTTAAAATTATTCATCTTTTTATTTTAATTTAGTTATTAATAATTTAGTTATCAGTTATTTCAATCCCCGTCTATCTATTTTCTCTCATTTTTGTTGCATTTTGTGTAAAGATTTTATGAATATCGTTTATTTTTGAAAGCTCTTGTTATACTTGTGTGGGACAAGAAGAGATTTTATGAGATTAAATAAAAAAATGAAGTAATAGATGCATAAAAGACAATAATTAATAATTCAAGGGATAGCTTTCTGGAATGATAAACAAGTTTATTTACTTTTATAAAGTTTATTAACTGCATAATTTCTCTTCTTGTCTAGAGGTTGTAGATGGTATTTTTGTAAATTTTTGTAGATGGTATTTTTGTACCATTGTAAAGTTGTCTAGAGAAGATTTTAAGATGTCACGATTCTGTTAGAGGATAAGTAACCTGCAAGAAATATGCACAGATAATTCTATATCTATATAAAATCTTTATTTAAAGAGTGAAAGTTTCTGGGAATAATAAATAATTTAGTTTCTTCTATAAATATCAAATTACAATTTTGCATCTCTTTTGTGTCTTGTAAATTGTATTTCTTTACTGCTCTACATAAAATAGAGTGGATTATGATTTTGTTGGAAGATAGAATGGGTTATAAGGTACCATGATTTTGTTGGAAGATAGAATGGATTATAAAGTACCATGATTTTGTTGGAAGATAGAATGGATTATAAAGTACCATGATTTTTTGGAAGATAGAATGGATTATATGGTACCATGATTTTGTTGGAAGAAAGAATGGATTATAAAGGTACCATGATTTTCTTGGAAGATAGAGTGGATTAAAGGTACCATGACTTTTGAAAGATAGAATGGATCAAAAGGTACCATGATTTTGCTGGAAGATAGAATGGATCAAAAAGCTACCATGATTTTTGCTGGAAGATAGAATGGATGAAAGTACCATGATTTTGTTGGAAGATAGAATGGATTAAAAGGTATCATAACTTTGTTGGAAGAAGAATGGATTAAAGGTACCATAATTTTGTTGGAAGATAAGTAGTTGTATATAAAAAAATGGTTCCCTAGTATCCATAAGAACAGAAAACATCTTCTACAAGATTGAACCATTGAGATATAAACTAAATTTTTTCTTTTCTCAACATAACTGAAGTTGAAGGAAATATTTTTTAATATATAAGTTGATAAATGATTAATATTTAACAACTTTATTTTGGAAATCACATTTGATATGTCAGTACTTTTCCCATGGTGGAAAATTTCCTATATTTATTAAAAGAAAATAAGTTAACATGTAAAAAATAAACATCTTTACAGTCAAACTTTAATAAATAGATAACAAAAAAAAATATTTACTATTTATAATCTTATTTAAGAAATATCGAGATTCAGTTCTAAAGCCTCCATTTCAAACGTTCTAATTCGAGTTATTTTTAAAGAGTACTTAAAAAGTATATTTAATTAATTGAAAGAAGAATGGAGTGAGAAACTTTATTTAAAATACAAAGCGTAATCGGATTTACTTAAATTTTTTAATATAAAAGAAGTATTAAATATCAAAATCTTTTGTAACCTTTTATTTTGAGAAATAAATTCAAAAGATTAAAACGTTCTGCAAATTATTTCTATTCATCATAGTTAAGGCTTAGATGTTTGTTGTTCAGAATCAATAATAACCCAAATAAGCAATTTAAATTCAAAACATTTAAGATTTCAGATCGCATTTTTAAGCAGTGAAGGCTTTTGGAAATTAAAAAAAATAAGAGATAGAACACATAATCTTCTTTTCCGTCAAATAAAACTTTTTGTTCTCATCACTTTTGGGAATTAAACCAGAACAAAGAAAAATTTTCAGGAGGGCAAAATCAACTAGTAGTATTTTCTTGACAAATCCGGTGCAAATATCCTTAAGATTGTCTAAGATCCCTGGTGCTCACTGGGAATTGAAAAAGATGCACAATTCATTTACAAACACTTCTATCTTTCTTTCACATTCAAAACAGCAAGCACACAAAAAATTTAAATTAGGATTATAAATAACATAATAGTGACGAACAAATACGAAACAAAAACACAAACAAACAAGCAGACTTAATTTTTTTTTTTCTAAATCCCTCGCTTGCATGTCCTATAACAAAGAAATTATTCTAAATTCCAATGGTAGACTAAGGGAGAAAAATTAAATTGCATAAATTCTTAACGGGGTTTAAAAATACAAATCAAGCACACACAAAAAATAATACAAAAATAAACAATGGAATGAGGGAATTTGCTCTTTTCCTTAATTAGAGGCTTTGAAATCTGTGAAACAAAGAAAGCTAGTTTCTAATGCCGAATAGTTTTTTTTTTATCCTTAAAAAATTTTCCCCGCGTTAACTTCGGGAGCAATAGGAATTCCAGAGGATCTTCGCAATCATAGGGCGCATTGGAACGCAGTCTGTGGTGAAGCCGTAATCCCAGCGGAATTAACTTTTAAATCTCCCGTAGTTGTAAGAGTTTTATTTTATTTCGTGACTCGTTTCTTAAGACTCGTTTCAGCTTTATTTCGTTCGTCAGGGGCTCATTTAAAAATTGCGCCCCACTGCATTCATTAGTGTTTGGAGTCCGCCAAACAGCATATTAACAAACCGGGATTATACCATGATTTTCATAATTCCAGATTTATTAATTTTACAAAGGGGTGGATAAAGCTACTAAACTTCGACAAATGAATCCGTGAAGTTCATTGACCACTCTACAATGGAACAATAGGGTCTTGATGGCTGAATGGTACATGGTAAAACAGGTTTCGGGTTCGAGCCCTGGAGATGCCATGGATGTTTGCAGTGGTTCGAATCCACTTTAAACCGTAGGTCTTGATCTAATAGGATCGTAGAGCGTTGTGTGTGTGGGGGGTAGTGTTACTCGCATCCGTAGCATATCTTCAAGCTACACGGGCACCCTGGGTAATGCTAAAGAAGTAACAGCGGTGCAGTCTTTGCTTAGGGTCTTGGTCCATAGGGTCTTGATGGCTGAATGGCACATGGTAAAACAGGTTTCGGGTTCGAGTCCTGGAGATGCCATGGATGTTTGTAGTGGTTCAGAATCCACTTTAAACCGTAGGTCTTGATCTAATAGGATCGTAGAGCGTTGTGGGGGGGGTAGTGTTACTCGCGTCCGTAGCATATCTTCAAGCTACACGGGCTGGGTAATGCTAAAGAAGTAACAGCGGTGCAGTCTTTGCTTAGGGTCTTGGTCCATAGGGTCTTGATGGCTGAATGGCACATGGTAAAACAGGTTTCGGGTTCGAGACCTGGAGATGCCATGGATGTTTGTAGTGGTTCGGAATCCGCTTTAAACCGTAGGTCTTGATCTAATAGGATCGTATAGCGTTGTGAGTTGTGGGGGGTAGTGTTACTCGCGTCCGTAGCATATCTTCAAGCTACACGGGCACCCTGGGTAATGCTAAAGAAGTAACAGCAGTGCAGTCTTTGCTTATGGTATAAAGATTAACTTTTTCTGTATTGCCAGCTGTATTAGAACAACCACAATAATGGAACCACAGGGCTTGATGGCTGAGTGACTAGCGCCCTGGCCCTCGGTGCCAGAGATTTCGCATTCGAGCCTCGACGATGCCATGGATATTTGTAGTGGTTCGGAATTCACCTTTTTAAGCCATATGTCCCGATCTAATATGACTGTAGGGCGTAGTGCTGACAACCTATCTCGTAAAAAAGTCAGCGTCACGGAGGCAAGTCAGACTTCTACCTACGGGTGCTCCATCACAACAGAAGCTTCCCCCTCCCCTTGTCCTCCTTTCATGAGACCACACAGGTTCATGGACTTGGTCAAGATGCTGTTGTCTACTAAGTGGGATAAGAAAAAATGGAACCACCACTGTAATAGGTTAATGCCAATTCTTGATGCCATCGCAATTTGGATTGAATTCCCTCAGTGGGCAGTTCATTCTATGCTCTTTCTTTCTCAAATTCATTGAAGAGACTTTCCCGTCTACCGATTTATTATTCTCATTCCTGGCTTTAGTACGATGACTTACGATTCTGTTCATCTATAAAGTTTTTAACTGAGCTCACTTGCATCAAATGTTTAGACCATTAACCAACCAGATAATTCCAAATTTTTCCAAAATTATTACTTTTAAAACGGGGAGACATTAACGCTTAGAGGTCTCAGGTAATGAATCCGTGAAGGCTACTTTATAATGAACCACTTACAATGTAACGACTACATAATTGGTTTCATTATAAGGGCTTTATTGTCCATTGTATAATTGAACCAGCACTTCAATGGGTTAACGTTTATTTTTGATATCAACTCGTTTTTATTTAACTCATCAATGGGAAATATTGCCTTTCTTTTCCGAACTTATTGAAGAGCCTTTCTCGTCTACCTTTTTTGTAATCATCATTCCTGTCGTTAGCACTATAACTTCCGATTCTGTTCATCTATCAGGTTTCTAACTGAGCTTACCTGCATCAGTTGTTCAGAGCGCTAACCAACCATATAATTCCAAATTTTACAGCATGGAGACATTAACTCTTCCAAGCTTCAGCTAATGAATCCATGAAACTGATTGGATGACTGGCCACATTGTAATGGAACCACCAGTTAAGTTCCCCAATCAGTCGACTCCAATTAATCACAGTTTGGTTTAAATTCCTCTGTGAGGTGTTTGTATTATACGTTTTCTTCTATGAACCCAACGAAAAGATTTTCCAGTCTACTGATTTATTTTGCTCATTCCTGGTATGATCAGAGTGATTTAGGGATCGGTTCAATTACATATTTCCAACTGAGTTCGCCAACATCAGAAGCCGAATACATTAAAAACCAGACTCCTTCAAGTTTTTCCGAAATGATTAATTTTTAATTAATTATTCTTAACCTCCGCGTTAATGTTGCCGCGAGAAAAAGAAGACGAAGGTCTCATTTCAAACTAGACACAGCTTAACTAAAGTCATTACAAAGGCAGGCAGAAAAGAATTAAATTACCGTTTTTTGGTTGGAGGAATAATTTCTTGTGGATTTTTTCACATTCCGTACAAATGCGGATTAGTGTATAGCATCTAAGATGCAATATTTTGTTTACATCGTGAGGTAAATGAATAATGCTAATTTCATTAAGTGAATATATTAAAAAAAAGCTATTGGCCCAGTTTGAACGAATGGTTGAGTTTAGATCAACAGAATTTCAATTGTCTGCAACTTCCAAATATTTCATGATATCATCTTCAATATTTTATCACAGATTATGAGAGAGCTTTGGAAATCAATAAATATCAACTAAATTAGCTTTACGACTATTTTTAAAGTTATTTGGAAAAGATACTTGTTTGGTAACAGATTGCTAGTTCTGATCAAAGCATATAAACATGTAAAAGGTCTTCAGACACATAGAAAATACTCACACAAGAACAGTTACAGACGATTAACGGCATAATGTTATTTAACTTTAAAAATAACTGAAAACAATTGAACATTTTATTTTTAATCAGTCTAAAAGCTCAAATGACAAGCAGAGGGAGAAATATTTTGTCGAATTAAAAATATAACTGTACATGGATTCTATCCAGGGAAAAAAAAACCTTGTATCGAAAAAAATTACTTTTTGAAAATGTCAATAAATAGTACCCATTCAATGGCAATTCGACAACAAGAGGCAATAGCAGTAGTAATAACAATATGGTAAAATACCAGGAGTTTTCCTGGTATTTTGCCATACTGCTACCACACCACACCACACCACTGTGTCTAGAGCTGAGTTGCCCCTTTACAGTTTGGGAATGATGTGGGTGAGGAGTCTGATTGGGCGCTGTGATGCTCTTACAGTCAGTCATTCGAGACCGGAACGTACGGCTTAAAGTTGATTCCGAACCACTGCAAACATGCATAGCACCGCAGCGATTCGAATCCGAAACCTGTAGTACCGAGAGCCAGAGCGTTAGCGACTCGGCTGTCAGGCCCTAGGTATTTTGCCATACGGCATTCATGTGGTACGATTATTTTTGAAACATTTGCTCTACCTGTGAAGTGGCAGTTAGTGAATTCTACAGAGAACCTGAAAGGCCTTGTGCAAAAACTATTACCTCCTAAAAAAAAAAATATTTACTATTATATAAAGAAAAAAATACCATCATAAATTATTTTCCCTGATATTTTTACATCAAATATGTTAATGGTACACAGTTATATCTGAAAGTCAATGCATTTCCCTCTCCCTGTCCATTGGCAATTCGTAGAATTTTCAAAAACGTAAAATCCCCTGTGTAAGAAATAGTATAGGGCCTGATGGCAGAGAGCCTAGCGCTCTGGCCCTCGGTACCACAGGTTTCGGGTTCGAATCCCGGCTGTGCCATGGATGTTTGTAGTGGTTCGGGAACCACTTTAAGCCGCAGGTGCTGATCTCACAAGACTGTAGAGCGTCACAGAGCCCAATCAGACATCTCACTCACATCATTTCCAAACTGTAAAGGGACAACTCAGCTCTAGGCTCAGTGATGTGGTGTGGTGTGGTGTAGTAGTAGTAGTAGTAAGAAATAGTATTTACAAAAATATTGTTTAATATATTATTTCATATTTCATTTACAATGTGGTATAAAAAACACTGCATGGGCTTCCTATATAGCATCCTGGTTTCGAATCCCTGTTTAGAAAACCAATCACAGCATGCATTTTTCATTAAAAAGAACTGGGAAGAAATTTAGAATTTAGACTACACGTTGTGTAAAAATTTTCAATATTTGTAATAATCAAAAGGAATATCTAAATGCTTTGAATGGCTTATCTAAATGTTACAAGGATATATAGTTAGTAAAAAAAAAAAGATAAAACTAAGTATCTGAAACAAATTTATTTCCAAGTTTTTCTTTTTCTCAATTTCAGAGAATTCTGACTTTAGAAATCGCTACGAAATCTTTTAAATAACGGAAACTTTTTTTCCCTTCAATCATTGCAATCAGGGAACCGAATAACTTTTTTCCTATTTTTTTTTTGTTCCAAAAAACATTCAATACAACTTTTAACTTTATTTACCCGATAGTTTTTACTTCAATTATCTGGTGAAAAAGCTTTTTCTGATATTAATTCAGAGCCTACTTGAAACAAAAAGGGAAATAAAAGAAAAATTGAGTAAAGAAAAGAATAAAAAACAATTTTGACTTCCAACATTTACGGATGAAGATTCTACTTATTTGAGAAACCTTTCATCCATTCTGTTCTTTTGTTTCTAAGGCTAGCTATTGTTGCTGATTAAAATGTGCCCGAGTCCTTGTCGAACATTACTGAAAAAGGGGAAAATTAAAGTTCTTTTCAGGAAGTAAATTAGGTGCTTCTGTTGGGCAGAGGGAAAAAAATCCCTAAAATTCTTGGCAATCGCTGTAATTTGTGAAAAGATTTGAATGTTTGCTGTAGTTATTCCAGCAGAGAAACATCGGATTTCACGAGCCAATAAAAATCATCGTGTACTTTTTTTCTTTTTCTTTTTGTGTGTAGCGTTTGCTGTAAAGAATAAATAGATGCTATATTTACTGAATGTTTCTTCGTTTATATGATACAGTAACTAATATTTTTAATTGTTACTTTTACTTATAAATCATGATTTTATTTTATGAATATCAATATCTTAAACTATTGATCAAAAAAATTAAATATTGTTCGTGTAAAAATTAAGCTTTAAAGGTAAAATATATTATTTAATACTCATTAATTAAGCGAAAGACGTCGTGAAAAAAACTTTTTGTAAATCCTTTTAAACTTTTTTTGCAAAAAAATTTTTTAAATTTTAGATAAAATACACCAAAAATTAACCAAAAAAGAAAAGGAAGAAATCAAGAAAAACAAAAAAAAAAAAAAATAAATAAATAAACAAAGCAACCTAGAATAAATTAATGAACCTTGACTTCAATTTAAAATATTTTTTATGTTGAAGTAAAAAATAACCTTGTTGTATGACCAAGGAAGATCAATTAAAAATTAATTTTAACTATGCAATTTATTAAATCAAGTAAGCTTCATTAAGTGAAGAAAATTAATCGTTTTATAATAACAAAACACTAACTATATATTATATAATAATTTTTATATGTTAATTAATATTGTTGAAAAAACTACAATTTGCATTTGTATTGATTTCTCGTTATGAATCACAGAGTTAATTGTTTTTTTTTAATTATGCTAAATTATTGTCTTCAAAAAATAATAAAGTTTAAATTCAAAAAGTGACTAAGAAAATTTGGGATTTGTTTGTTATTTAAAGGAAACTAGATATTGAATTTTACCATAACCATTAACTACAAAAAATATTAAAAACTATAAAATAATGACAAAATTTCTTGGTATTTAAAAAAATAAATATCGAATTTTATGTACATCATTCTATACAAAAAAAAAAAAATACAAAATTTAAAAAGTGTATCAGAAATGTTTGCTTTCATTAAAAATTAATAGATTATTGACATAGATTTAAATATAAAAAAATATATTGACATCAAATAATGATTTTATCTATTTTAATATATGTAATATCATCAATAACAATGTGAACAATACTTAATTATGTTTATCAACATCATACATATATTTATCGATATAAATCTATATATACATATTATGCGTGTATTTTTCTGATTTACAAATTATCAAATTTTGTGTAACTTTATAAACCATCTTTTAGTTTAATTATCATATTATAATTCTAATTATTTTTGATAATTAAGAAATATACATCAAGAAATTGCGATAAAATTTTAGTGCTAACCTTTCCGAATTTAATTACTTTAAAATTAAATTTTATATCAATAGTTTACAAATGATTTTTAACCACAACAATAAGATGAAAAATAGCAAAAATGAATAGATGTTATAGTTCGTAATCCTGTAATAGCCATCAGAAGAATGATTACTACATTAAAATTTATAATGCCAATTTTAATGCATATACACATAAGTTGAAACACAGATGTTATGTTTCTACACTTGGGGGAAAAAACAGTGAAAATTTTATTATTTTTAGCTGTTTTTAATTTAAGCTTGTAGAAATAAAAATCAAGGGAAAAGGGTTTTTCAAAAAAAAATTTAGCTTTTGATTCTAAAATATACATAAAAGAATTTTTTTTAACACGAAATTATAATGAATTAAAATCTTACTTTTTTTTTTAGAAATAATTGCTTATGACTGAATTTCATTATAAGTTTTACCCAATAATTAAAATGTTCTTGTTAAAGTAAAAAATATATATTTTTGCATCAAAATTAACAAAATTTTATAATTTAAATTGATTATTTCAACATTTAATCGACTATTTTAATCTACACTGGCTTTTTTTCTTCATTTTCAGCAGACAAGGATACATTAATTAATGTTAATAATGCAAAATTACAGGCGAAGTTAATAGATTTTGTGACAAACTGCAAACACTTTAAGTCAAAGCTATTTACATGTCAGAAATTTGAACTTTTAATCATCAAGTGGAATTTAAACATGAATACACGTGCATTTTTAATTCAATTTTTTTGAAATTAAAACACAGAGCATAAAAAACCAGTTATTACAACAAAGAAAAATTTTAATTTATTTTAAGTGACAAGTGATAAAATAGGTATTTGGGAATTATCTTTCTGCTAAACATTAGCGTTGACGCTAAAATGATGTTGTTACCAGGCTTTTACAAGATAATTTAATGAATTTGTTAAAATAATAAAATTAAATGATTATGAATGCATGATAGGATAATCCAGTTTGTCAAGGTAATCAATTATGTTGCCAAATTTTTTTTATGTAACTGCGCAATGAAATGACATATTTTGCAAAAATTGAGCTTCTAAAGTATTCTGCAAAGCAGGCAAATTAAATTATTATCTAAAATTCAATAAAAATAAAAGGATCATTAATAATTATTTCGCGACATAATTTAATAAACAGAAAATTGCATGCTCGCTTAGCGTATGTTTAATTTGTTATATTCACTTAGCTTAAAACTTTTATTTTTTTAATTGAAATCCAATTATTTAAACCCTAAAAAAAGTTCAAAAATTAGTCTCCAGTTAAATTTATATTATTTCAATTAAATTGCTCATTAAATTAAGAAAAGTAAATTACGCTTCAGACAAAAATATTTTTTTTTTTTTTATCATTCAAAAAATTAATAATTACAATTATTTATTATATGTTTAAATCATTAATGTTTTAAATTAAAATTAGTAATTTCTAATTTGAAAATGCAACAATTTTTAATTTAAAATAATAAAATTACTGCATGCAATTACATTTTATTTCTTCTTTTGATAAAATTTTGAAGTACAAAATTAATTAATTAAACAAATAATTATTTAATTTCATTACATTACAAAAAAACAAAATGTTTTTTGAAAAATATCTTACACATATTGTTTTAGTTTGCTTTTCCTTATTTTTCTTTTAGTGATTACTAAGTAAGAGTAAATTTCTTTTGCTATTTTTTTTTTTAACATTTTTTTAATGTTGGAAGCAGAGATGTTATAATTGATGATGCTGCGATGTTGTAAGTATGTAACTACATCCAAGCATTGAGTGCCTGAAACAAAATTCTTATGATATTTAATAGAAATAGAGAAATTTACACTCATAAGAACCACAGGCGTAACTAAGTATTCCTAACATGACAGCGATATATGAAAACTAAAGCACGTACGTATTTGCACGTACGTACGTTTTGTATGACGACTATGCATAGCGACGCTAGAGAGATGCCGTTCTGTAAATGATGTTGGTTCATCTTCAGAAACATTCAAGATTAAATGTTCTGAAAACAGTAGAAAGGTTTTAATGATACAGATAAGTTATATGATCTTTAGACAAAAAAAAAAAAAAAAAACTGTAATGTAAAAATGTTATAAATTATTCATGCGAAACTTGAGCATTTTATCCTCAAATGAATCCCATATGCAAATAAGTACTCATTATATAGATGCAATTATTAAACTATAAACATGTTCTAGTATGAAGACCATATTAGAGAGCTATTCTTGTAAAAGTGAGGTTGATTCATAAGGACATTTAGGTTAATTAGGGTTAGGTTACATTATATGTAAAGTACAGTAGGAAATCGTTAAACCATATGATATTTATATCTACATATGATACTTAGAAACACCATATAATATTTAGTCATTAAATTATAATATATAATTGTTATTTTTATCTGGAAAATTATATAGAATAATATCGAATGTGATATATGTAATCTTGCCTTATCTTTTTTTTTTTAATGATATAAATATGGATAGTTTCCTTATAATATCCTGTATTCATTAATGTCATGGCTATTGAATTTTTTTTTTTTATCAATCTATATTGGGTTTATATATTCTCATATGTATCAATTTATTTCATAGGGGGCCTGATGGCCGAATGGCTAGCGCTCTGGCTTTCGGTACCATAGGTACCGGGTTCAAATCCCGGCTTTGCCCATGGGTGTTGTAGTGGTTCGAATCCACTTTAAGCCGTAGGTCCCGGTCCTAATAGGATCGTAGAGCGCTGCGGGGGCATTGTTACTCCGCGTCCGTGGCTTACCATCAAGTTATACGCCCCCCTGGGTAATGCAAAGTGAGTAACATAGGTGCAGCCCTTATGGCGAAGATCACGGTCTATTTGCCAGCTGCATTAGAAGAAAAAAATTATTTATTTCATTCTATTTTAGAATATTAATTGTTAGAAACCTGTATCTGATATTCATGTTGAATATAATTTCGTTATCAACTTTTAGACAATTTTATTTGTACAATCTAATAATCTCTCCAATTCATTTGCTTATCTAAATCTTATGAATGCATTAAAGTGGATTTCCACCAGATCGAACGCCAGTCAGTAAGGAACTTGATTGGGCAAGAGATCAGCTACCGATTGGTTGGTGCTTTATGGAGTGAGATTTTAGTATCAAATGGAGACCCACCTATAGATCTATCTTTTGAATCATCATATTAAATGAAATTAGAATTGATCTTAGACATCGACTTCGATTTGGTCTTAGACATGAAATTAGATTTGATCTTAGATTTTGGACTGAACATCGATTTAAGTAAGAATTATCTTAGTATTGTAAAAGTTATTGCAGTCGATATTCTTAACATTATGACTGTCAATTACTTTTATCAGAATCCGCCCGATATAACTTAATCGAATCTAAAATCTATCGATTTATATATCTTATTTGATGCTGTTTGAAATATTAATAAAGCTGTGGTAATTTTCTATTATCATAATAGCTGATTTTTGAATATTTGCATCAACAAAGTTCGTCATGTTTAATTCCATGGAAGATTAAGACTTTAATTTTGTATTTCACGCTTCAAGGTGTTGGAATACATTTGTTATTTATTGAACTCCTTAAAAATTCCTTAATATTTTAGAACAAATAAAAAGCATATTTATATTTATAATATAATCCAAAGTTCATTTGCCTGTATTAAAAATTTGTATATATTAAAAAATTAATATTAGGATGCCTAGTTATACACGCAGCAATCCATGCATGGTGTGTAACAGTTTGTTCCATACTCACTCATCAACGAGGGAAAAAAATCACCCATTCAACACAACCGGCTGCAATAAAGCAGCTGAAAGGAATAAACCGAAACCAGAACCGTTTTTCGGAAATTGCTGCAACCGTCGCACACGCGTTGCAGAATCAATAGGCATCACCCCAGAACCCCCACCCCCATGAGGGGTCGGGAAACTATTTTTTTTTTTTTTATGAAGCCTGTGGGGTAAGGGAAAGACAATAGCGAAACCTAGGGGTGAATGTTCCTTGTTTCATTTTTTTTTTCCTATCTCTCTATTCTTTTTTTTTTTTTTTGTGTGCCTTTTTTTAACGGCTTCACAACCCACGGGGGGTACAAGGTTGGACTCTGGGGGACGGGGATGATGAAAAAATATCGATTTTTTTTTTTTCTCTTTCCTTTCTTTCTTCACTCCCCTACGGTGAAGGGGATGAATCAGCGTCATCATGTTGTTAATCACGCTAATGTTTAATAGCTAATCGCAGAAAAATGCCCCTCTGAAACTTTAGGGTTATTAATGGCCCTGAGGGTTGCCCGGATTGAACAGCCCCTAAGTGCTGCGCAGACTGAAGAAAAGGGTTAGGCAGTATAAGTACTGCCTTTAGATACAGCAGCCAGCAAAAAGTAAGCCTAGTTTTTTTTTTTTTTTTTTTTTTTTTAAGTATTTGTTTAACAAAGGGGGGAAATTCTGTAGACGAAAGGGATTTGATGGGGTTTTTTAATTGAAAAAGGAATTATGCATGGTCTGACCTTGGAGAGATAATGATTTTTTTCCCCTTTTACTTTTGTTTCGCTTCTAAGGCATTGTGACGAAAACGCGCTGTTATTCAAACTGTTCATAGGAATAAATATTTTGTCATTTATTCACTTTACATAATGATTTGAGTGACGCTATTTTTAAATAATTTCTTATTCAATAAGGTGTTAGTATATATGCTGAATACATAGCATAAGTCATTTTAACTCTTTTCTTATTTGATTTATATACTGTTTTTTTTGTTACGCTGCAGACATTAAATGACAGTTATTCATAATTATAATATAAATCAATATTTTATCACTCATTCTTTTTTTTCGTAATGAAGATGTGAATTTTTTTTTTTTTTTTTTTTGTGTGTGTAGCATTTTAATCAAATATCATAATTATTAAACGATTAATTATTAAAAAGTGCATTTACTTAACTTTTAATTCTTTTTAACTCAAAGAGTATAAGATCACAGCTGTGTTACGGCCTTTTGTAAAAGAAGGTTTGTTTTGTTTGGTTTGTCTCTAACCGTCATTTTACGCATACTTTGGGTTAATTTGTTATGAAGGAGCTGGAGGTCGCTACGCGATCGAGGACCTACCTATTAATCTATATATATCAAACAACACATAAAAAATGGAAATTTTAAAATTGAGCAATCAAAATTAATTGACAAATTAGCGTTTATTTATTAAAAAACTTTTTTTGAAATAAAATTATCTCATTGTGAACTGAGATATTAATCTAATTTAAATAATCACTTCCTTTTTTTTTTTTTTTTTTTTTTTTTTGACATCACAGAGCTCAATATAAGAGCATTATGTTAACACATTATAAAAAAAATACGTATTTTTATATAAAGGTTGAGTTTCATATAATTTTTCTGATGTTGATTTTCGTAACTGATTATTGATTACGGATTCAAAACTACGGTTCAATTAAATTTTAATTAATGATTATTTAAAGCCAAAATTTTCAACTATTGGGTAATATTCGCAACTTTGATCATGTTCACAAAATCCATTTCCTTCTTGGCATACTCTAGAATATCCACACATATATTTTCAAGTATCATTTGAAATTTTGCTTTTAAAGTGCTTGATATCAATCAAGGATATATTGTGCACAGGATCTTTTTGTTATATTTTCATAGAAAAAAATCACACGACATATCCTTTTCATAAGGTCTGATCTTCAGTGATCATTGATTAAATTTAACATAAAATTATAGATTTGTATGCTGAGTATTTAAGCATTATCTCACATTTTGTATTAAAGTAACATGGAAAAAACAGGAAAAAGTATTAAAAACACGAAAATTATTTATTTCAATAGATGTACTAATTCATTTTTCATAATTTTATTGCAGTATACTTAGAAATCCATTAGTAATTCGTGAATGAAGAAACAAATATTGAAAAGTAATGTTTAAAAAACAAAAACAAATAAAAGTAAATGAATTTTAAATTTGTTTACTATTTGAAAAAATAAAAAATAAATCAAAACTTAATTAAAAACAATTCAGGAGCATTAAAATTTTACATTTGTATTAAATAATTATCGTTTATTGTATTTTGTTAATTAATTAAATGCTAATGTTTCATCAGACCAATTTTCTAATTCAAGTTTCAACGCCACATATAAAAACGAAGCATTTGCAACTAAAAACATTGAAAAAGAATCATTACTTCCTCTTTTACACTCCCCCAAAAACATACAGGTTCTAGGGGAAGATATTAACATATTAATACCATTAGTGGTTCCCCTCATTAAAAATATATTGAAAATTAGTGGGCAATAGTTTTTAGTGCATATGTTGAAAATTAGTTGGCAATAATTTTTAGTGTTTATGTTGAAAATTAGTGGAAATTAGACCATGTTCTTTACTCGTAGAAATTTAATTTGTATTGCAATTTTTGTTCTTTTTACAGATTTAATAAATTTAAAATTTGCAATCCTTATTCAAAATAGACAGCATTTAAAAGTTTATGAAATTTAACTGTTTACAGATTTCACCAACAAATACTGATTTTTTTTTTACAGTATTTTTATTTTTAAATACTTTTAGTGTCCTTTCCTTTCGAGAACAAAATTTGAAAGTCCAGCCAACTGTCACTTTTTTTTGACTGAAATTGGCTTTGATATACAAGACAACACACTTTAAAATTTTTGCCAATACTTCTCTAATGTTTCCACTTCTCAATGGTGGGCAGGAAGAAGAAAAAGTTTAAGTGCATTTCGAGCTACTTTTCGATTTTGAGTTATTTGTTTGAAGAAAGAAAGAAAAAAAAAAAAAAATCCAGTGAGTGACCACTTTTAAGAAATCGTTCCAGTGTCAGATAAAAAAAATAAACTCACTCAGTTTCGTTTTTAAAGAGATATAGAATCTTTAAAAATGTACGTGTTTATCATTTCAAACAATATCTAAAATTAAAAAAAAAAAACTTTAGTGGATTATAACTTTTACTAACTGACTTTATTAATTAAATTTTTAAAAATTAAAATAAAAACTTAAATTATATATTAAATAATTAAAAGTTTAGCTATTCAGTTGTAATCAATCAGAACTATATTTCTCTGAATTATAATCAGAGTTTACTAGGATCGCCCTACTATACAAAAATTAAAATTGAAACTATGCATTGTTAGAATTATGATCAATAAACTTTTATCGTGTTTTATTTCTATGTTTAATATAAGATTAACTATAATTCTCGAATTATAGTCAGAGTTTACCAGATTACCCTACGATACATATCGCTGCTATTATTACAAAAAAAAATTTCTTCAATTTGTTTCAGTTTCAAATTAAACATCAGAAAGTCAATGCAGACGGTTATAAGTATAGAACAGTAATACACTGAAGTGACAAAAGTCATGGATAGCAATATGCAAATTTTCAGATGGCAGTAGCATCGCGTAGAACAGGTATAAATGCGCAGTGCTTCCGCAGAGCTTTCATTTCTGTTCAAGTTATTCATGTGAAGAGGTTTTGACGTCAGGATACGCACGGCGGGAATTGCTTTGAACGCGGAATGTTAGTTGGAGCTAGACGCATGGGTCATGCCATTTCCGGAAATCGTTAGGGAATTCAACATTCCCAGATCCACTGTGTCAAGAGTGTGCCGAGTATGACATTTCAGGCATAACATCCTCACCATGGACAGCGCAGTGGTCGACCGCCTGCACTTAACGACCGAGACCGGCGACGTCTGCAAAAGAGTCGTAAATTCTAACAGACAAGCAACACTGCGTCAAATAACCGCAGAAATCAATGTGGGACGTACAAGGGACTTGTCTGTTAGAACTGTGCGGAGAAATTTGGCTTTCTTGGGCTATTCCAGCAGAAGACCGACTCGAGTGCCTTTACTGACAGAACGACATCGCTTGCAGCGACTCTCGTGGGCACGTGAGCATATCGGTTTGGTCCCTAGATGAATGGAAAACCGTGGCCTGGTCCGATGAGTCACGATTTCAGTTGGTAAGAGCTGATGGTAGGGTTCGAGTGTTGCGCAGACCCCCACGAAGCCATGGACCCAAACTGTCAGCAAGGCACTGTTCAAGCTGGTGGTGGCTCCGTAATGGTGTGGGCTGTTTTTTCATGGCATGGACTTGGTCCTCTGGTGCGACTGGACCGAACATTGACTGGAAATGCTTATGTTTAGCTACTTGGAGATCACTTGCAGCCATTCATGGACTTCATGTACCCAAACAACGATGGGATTTTTATGGATGACAATGCGCCATGTCACCGGGCCACAACTGTTTCGCGATTGGTTTGAAGAACATTCTGGACATTACAACGAATGATCTGGCCACCTAGATCGCCCGACATGAATCCCATCGAGCATTTATGGGACATCATCGAGAGGTCTGTTCGTACCCAAAATACCAGACAATTATGGACAGCGTCTTCGAGACAGCATCCATTCCTGAAGACTTCCAACGACTTGTTGAGTAATTTGCCAACTTTTTCGAAAAACACGATATTGGTATTGACTTTTGTCACTTCAGTGTATACTAGAGCAGCATAGGGTTTCTTGTGTAATATTTCAGCCTTAAATTTTTAAAAATAAAATATTCATTAATTTTTATGAACTTTCTTGTATGTTTTATTATCAGCCTAAAATGATTTCATGTAACGTATTTCAAAAAAATGTTCATTTTTTGTATCTGTTTTATTATAGTAAGCGCATAAAAACGGCATTGTTGTACTGTTTAAAAGCGAAAACTAATTTCGTTTGGAATTATCAGCAATATACATGATAAGCGTTTCTCCCATAGAAATAAATGCGGTATTTACCCCAAAACGAAGAAGCATTGCCCTTTTTGAAATCAGAATGCGCTTCAGGTAAACAAAATTTACCCCCTTTTTTAAATAGATGTAAAAACTCTGCCGGACACTGAGGATTGTCACAACAACATGTTTATTTAATTTTCTAAATATACGGGAGAAGTTTTTCCCAACGTAATATTTTTTTAAAAAATATAAAAACAGATATGGCATGTAGTGATCCATTATGGTCATTATGATGGAGGAAAAAGGGGGTAGTTTTTGTTGTATCTTTGAAGCGCAGGTAGTTAAAGTCACTGAAGACGAATGAAAAAAGAAGAATTTCTTTATCAGAATATCGCTTCGGAAGACGTTTTTTAAATAGATGGGCAGATAAGAAGCTAATGGGGTAAACGCCATTTACATGTCGTATGGGAGAAACCCCGGAAAACTCCTGTCATGTATTCTTTTCACTCACTTTGAGGCAAGATGCTGATACATACCAAACGAAATTATGGTCATAAGCTTTTTTGAAACAGTGTCCACAACAATATCTGCTGAAGTTACTGAGTGATAAAACCGAATGGTTTATATTGAAAATATAATGAAGCAATTATATATAAATAATAAATATTATATATTAAAATTATAATATATAAAGCAATTATATATTATACCCAAATTATACAATTGAACATTTAATAGCTTAATCTAACTGAACAGTTTCATAAATTAAATTTTTAAAAAATCATTTCTTAATTATAAAGTTTCTATTGTTCTTTAAAACTTATTCAAGCCACATAGACATGTAGTGTAAATTAAAGAAAATTATTTGGTTTCTATAATTTACGATTATTTAAATATGTTATCAGTTGAATTTTATTGGTAAAAATTAAAATTTATTTCAAATAGGCTATTTATAATTCAAATGAATTTTTATTATTATGGTAATTAATTAATGTACTTAATTCTTATGACAGTAAAGGTCATTTATCAAACATGCCATTTTAAGGTGAAAAATAAAAAATAAGCAATACGTAA